>RJWJ010043780.1:0-12455 GCA_004363605.1 Indri indri | reverse complement strand
TATTCCTAACTTACCATCTGAAAGGCATCCACTTGAAATACACTTTCTAGTGCTGGAGCTAGATTTATCTTAATTTGTATGTACACGTTTCTTGTTTTTCTTGTACAAGGAATTGTCCTTTTTGTAAAGGAATAGAGCCAAGCTAATTTGATCAACATGGCCCTCAAGTTTCAAACTTGTGATCTTCAGATTAGAACCTCAATGTTTTTTGGCCAAAAGGCATCGCAACGTTGAATTAATAATAAAAAAAGAAACATCATGAAAACAAAAATCATAATAATCATGCTAGAACAGAGTTGCAAATATACCATTTAAGAAAACATTTTATAAACTGTCAATATAGTTATTTAATTATCATATCTAAAATAACTTGTATTTTGGTTTTAGAAGGAAACACAAACAAAAAGCCTCCAGAAGTTACTCCTCCTGTCCCTGTCCTTTTGTTCAGATTGTTCTCTTTGTATTCTTCCCACCCTTATATGCCAGCGAAAGGTCTGATGCACTTTATGCCCATTCTTTGAATGTCACCTCTTTTGTAAAACCTTCTTGGATTTGTGTTTCTCCCACCACCAGGTGTTGTGTGTGTGTGTGTGTATTTTCAGAGCTTGCATTCCTTTATGCACTATTCCCTTAATTTATCTGACACTGACACCTCTTTGTGCTAGGCATTCTGCTGGGTACTGATTTACAATGGTAAATAAAACACCGTCTTTGCTCTCAAGTATTTCGTGATTTTATACACACACGCACACACGTTTGTGTATACATAATAGAATTTGTACTAAGTAGTTTTTTTAAAAAAATTCATAGACTTTATTTTCTGGAGCAATTTTAAGTGTACAGAAAAATTGAGTGGAAAGTACAGAGTGCTCCCATGTATCCCCCACGTCCCCAACCCTATACACAGTTTCCTGTTACTAACATTTTGTATAGAGTAGTATGTTTGTTACAATTGGTGAATAAGTATTGATACGTTATTATAAATTAAAATCCGTAGTTTATGTTAGTGTCCAATTTTTGTGTTGTATAGTCCTATGGGTTTTGGCAAATATGTAATGTCTGTATCTTCCATGACAGTACCATGCTGAGTAGTTTCACTGCCTTAAACCGCCCCCCCCCACCCCCCGTGCCCTATTTATTCGCCCTCCCCATCCCACAGACAAAGCCCTCTTCTTTTTACTGTCTCTGTAGTTTTTGCCTTTTCCAGAATGCCATATAGATGGAATAATACAGTATGTAGCCCTTTCAGACTGGCTTCTTTCATTTAACAATACACATTTAAGGTTCCTCATGTCTTTTTGTGGCTTGATAGCTCATTTCTTTTTATCACTGAATAATATTCCACCGTATGGATACACCGCAGTTTGTTTATCCTTTCACCTATTGAAGGACATCCTGGTTGCTTCTATGTTTTGGCAATTATAAATAAAACTGCTATAAATACTCATGTGCATATTTTTGTGTAGACATAGTTTTTAACTTATTTGGGTGAATATCAAGAACTCAATTGCTGGATCATATGGAAAGAGTATATTTAGCTTTGTAAGAAAAAGGCAACTGTCTTCCAACGTGGTTTTGCTATTTTGCATTCCTACCAGCAATGTGTGAGAGTTCTTGCTCCTCCACATTCTTGTTAGCACTTGGTATTGGCAGTGTTTTGGATTTTAGCCATTCTAATAGGTGTGTAGTAGTATCTCATTTTTAAAATTTGCAATTCTCTAATGGATGTTGAGCATCTTTTCATATGCTTACTTCCATCTGTTTATATTCTTTGGTGAGGTGCTTATTCAGATGATTTGCTCATTTTTAAATTGGGTTGTTTGTTGTTTAGTTTTAGGAATTCTTTGTATAATTGAGATACAAATCCTTTATTAGATATGTACTTTGCAAATATTTTTCTTCTAGTCTGTGACTTGTACTTTTATTCTTTAATAGTTTCTGTTAAGTTTTATATTTTAATGGAGTTCCACTTAAATTTTTCTTTCATAGAGTGTGCCTTTGGTGTCGTATCTAAAAACTCAACACCAATCCCAAGATCACCTAGATTTTCTCCTATGTTATCTTGTAGAAGCTTTATAATTTTTCATTTTATAATTAGATCTATGATCCATTTTGAGTTAATTTTTGTGTAAGTTCTGTGTGTCTAGACTCATGTGTTTGCTTGTGGATGTCCAGTTTTCTAGCACCATTTGTTGAAGAGACTGTCCTTTCTCCATTAAATTGCCTTTGTTTCTTTGTCAAAGATGGCTTGAATATATTCGTGTGGATCTATTTCTGGTCTTAATACCACACTGTCTTAATTACTGTAGCTTTATAGTAAGTCTCAAGTTGAATAGTGTTAGACCTCTGACTGATATAGTGTTGGCTATTCTGGGTCTTTTGGCTTTTCATATATTAGTTTGTTGATACCCACAAAATAATTTGCTAGGATTTTGGTTGAGATTGTGTTGAGTCTCCAGATCAAGTTGAACAGAATTGACATCTTAATACTAAGTCTTCTTTTTCGTGAGCATGGAACATCTCTCCATTTATTTAGATCTTCTTTGATTTGCTTCTTTGGAGTTTTGTTGTTTTTCTTACTTAGATCTTGTACATATTTTGTTAGGTTTTTATCTACGTCTACTTTCCTGCCTGCCTTCCTTCTTTCCTTTTATGCTAATGTAAGTGGTATTGCATATTTAATCTCAAATCCCAGTTGTTTACTGTTGGTACATAGGAAGGCAATTAAGTTGATCTTGTATTCTGCAACTCTGTTATGCTATAATGACTTATTAGGTCTAAAGTGTTTTTTTTTTTTTCTTTGTCAGTTCTTTGGTATTTTCGTTATCAAGTTGAGAAAGTTCCCCTCTATTCTTGGTCTGATGAGAGTTTTTTTTTTTTTTATCATAATTGAATATTGGATTTTGTCAAATACTTTTTCTGTATCTATCAACAAGATTATATGATTTTTTTTCTTTAACCTGTTGATGTGATAAATCCCATTAATTGATTTTCAAATGTTGAACCTGGAAAAAATTTCACTTTGTCAAGATATATGATTATTTTTATACATTAGTGGATTTGATTTGCTAATAGGTTTTTTGAGTATTTTTGCATTTATGTTCATGAGAAATACTGGTTTGTAGTTTTCCTTTCTTGTAATGTCTTTGCTAGTTTTGATATTGGGGTAATGGCCGGCCTCATAGAATGAGTTAAGAAGTGTTTCCTCTGCTGCTATTTTCTGGAAGAAATTGTAGAAAATTGCTATTATCTCCTTATTAAACGTTTGGTAGAAGTCACCAGTGAACCCATTTGGAACTCATGCTTTCTGTTTATGAAAGTTATAAACTAAGGATTCAATTTCTTTAATGGATAAGGACTATTCAGATTACCTATTTCTCCTTGTGTGAGTTTTAGTAAATTTCAAGGTGTCTTTCTAGGAAGTGATCCATTTTGTCTAGGTTATAAAATTTATAGCTGTATAGCTGTTCATAATATTTTTTTATTATCCTTTTAATGTCCATGAGATCAGCAGTGGTGGTCCTTCTTTCATTTCTGATAAGAGTAATTTGTGTCTTCCTCATTCTTTTTTCTTGCTTAGCTTGGCTAGAGCTTTATCAATTTTATTGATCTTTGCAAAGACCTAGTTTTTGATTTCATTGATTTTCTCTGTTGATTTTTTATTCTCAATTTTATTGATTTCTGCTCTAGTTTTTATTGTTTCTTCTCTTTTGCTCACTTTAGACTTATATTGCTCTTATTTCTCTAGGTTAAGGTAGCAGCTTAGATTATTGATTTTAGACCTTTGTTCTTTTTCTAATACATCTCCAATGCTGTAAATTTCTCTCTAAGCACTGCTTTTGCTGCATTCCATAAGTTTTTATTTAGTTCAAAATATTTTTAATTTCTCTTGAGATTTCTTCTTTGACTCATGTGTTATTTAGAAGTTTATTTTTTAATGTCCAATTATGTTGAGATTTTCCAGTTATCTTTTTGTTACTGATGTCTAGTTTAATTTCACTGTGGTCTGAGCACACACTTTGTATGATTTCTATTGTTTAAGTTGTTAAGGTGTGTTTTGTGGCTCAGAAAGTGGTCTATGTTGGGGAATGTTCCATGTAAACTTGAGAATACATATCCTGCTGTCATTAGATGAAGTATTCTATAAATGTCAATCAGGTGCAGTTGCTTGACGGTGCTCTTTAGTTCAGCTGTCTTTACTGATTTTCTGCATGTTGGATCTGTCAGTTACTGATTTAAAAAAAGGTGAAGTCTCCACAGTAATAGTGTATTTATCTATTTCTTTTTGTAGTTCTTTTAGCTCTTGCCTCACATTTTGACATTCTTTTGTTAGGCATATACACAAAAATAATTGTTATGTTTTCTTGAATATTAACCTTTTTATTGTTATATAATACTCCTCTTTTTCTCTGATATTTTTCCTTGCTGAGAAATCAGAATTTTAAGAAATTAATATAGCTACATCAATTTTCACTCGATTCTTGTTAGCACAGTATGTCTTTTTTTCAGTCCTTTTAATCTATGTGTATCTTTATATTTAAAACTTTTTTTTTATAGACAACATATACTTAGGTCTTTTTTGTATTCATTATGAGAGTCTCTGTGTTTTAATTTGTAAATTTAGATCCTTTGTGTTTAATTATTTATATAGTTGGGTTAATATCTACCATATTTTTTTACTATTTTCTATTTGCTGTCTTTATTCTTTGTTTCTTCTGTGGTATTAGTTGAGTATTTTATATGATTCCATTTTTTTTCTTCTTAACATATAAATTATATACCTTTAAAAAATTTTTTGTGGTTTCCCTAAAGTTTCCAGTATTGACTTATGACTAATCCAAGTTTACTTTCAAACAACACTATACCATTACATGTGTAATGCAGGCGCCTTATAACAGAGATGTTCATTTCCTTTCTCCTATCCCTTATAACACTACTGTCATTCATTGCATTTATCCTGCTGGAGCAGTCAATTGCTGATAAATTGACAGATCCAGCAGGACAAGCTATAATTACTAAATTATAAGTGATAATCATTAAATAGGCTGTTTTCACTGAATACATTGTTACCATTATTGAAATTAAGAGTCATTGAACAAACTCTTTATGTGTTAAATCAGTTAAGAATAAGAAAAGGAAAAGATTTTATTTTACCTTAATGTATTTCTTGTCTAATACTCTACCTTTTAAAATGTAGATCCAAGTTTTATACCTGTATCATTTTCCTTCTCTCTGAAGAATGTTTTTTAACATTTCTTGCATGGCAGGCCTATTGGTGATAAATTTCCTCAATTTTTGTTTATCTGATAAAGTCTTTATTTCTCATCCCTTTTGATGAATAATTTTGTTGGAAACAGAACTGTAGGTTTATGGGTATTTTTCTTTTAATATTTTAAATATTTCATGCCACTCTCTTCTTGCTTGCATAGTTTCTGAGGAGAAATCTGATATAATGTTTATTTTTGTTCTTTTTTAGGCAATATGTTTATTTCTCTGGCTTCTTTCAAGATTTTTCTCTTTTTATCTTTGATTTTCTGTGTTTTGAACATGATATGCCTAGATGTAGATTTTTTGGTATTTATCCTGCTGGTGTTCTCTGAGCTTCCTGGATCTGTAGTTTGGTGTCTGTCATTAAGTTTTGAAAATTCTCAGCCATTATGTCCTCAAATATTTCTTCTGTTCTTTTCTCTCTCTTTCTCATGGCATTACCATTATGTGTATATGAAACCTTTTATAATTGTCTCACAGTTTTTGAATGTTCTGTTCCATTTTTAAAAATTCTTTTTTCTCTTTGCATTTTGTCTTGGGAAGTTTCTACTGACATCTTGAAACTCACTGATTCTTTCCTCAGCTGTGTCGAGTTTACAATGAGCCCATCAAAGGCATTCTTCATTTCTGTTACAGTGTTCTTGATTTTTAACATTTCCTTTAAATACCCTTTTAGAGTTTCCATCTCTCTGCTTACGTTGCTCATCTGTTCTTGCATTCAACTTTTTCCGTTGGAGTCTGTAGTGGTTATGTTATATGTCAGCCTGACTGGGCCATACGTACAAGAAGCTCAAGAGACACCTGGGAGATTCATCACAAAGAGGCAATAACCATGACACATAGTCATCAGACTACCCAACGTTAACACAAAGAAGTAATTCCTGTGAGCTGTAAGGTGAAAACATCAGGTAACTTGTGAAGGAAAACCCATCAGGCTCACTGTAGACTTCTCAACTAAGACCTTACAAGCCAGAAGGGATTAGGGCCCCATCTTCCATCTTCTTAAACAGAATAATGGCCAGCCTAGAATTTCATATCCTACAAAACTAAGTTTCTTATATGAGGGAGAATAAAGATATGTTCAGACAAGCAAACACTGAGGGAATTTGGCAAGACCAGACCTGCCCTGCAGGAAGTACTCAGATCTGCATTTGCATTGATCAGCACAATGGAAACCCACCAGTGTAAAATTACCCAAAGCTAAAGCTCAGAGCCCATATAAAATAATGGCTCAAGAGGTAAAACAAAGCAACAAGTTTCTACTCAACAGGATGAACACACATGCATCCCACCTATCAATCCTTTCAATAAGTGTGAATGGCTTGAATTCCCCACTTAAGAGACATAGGCTGACTGATTGGATAAAAAAAATTCAAGCCGAGTGTCTGCTGTCTCCAGAAAACATATCTAACACATAAGGACTCATTCAGACTGAAGGTGAAGGGATGGTAAAAATATTCCATATAAATGGAATGAAAAGAAAGCAGGTATAGTCATTCTCATATCATATAACATAGACTTCAAATCAATAATAGTAAAGAAAGACAAAGGGGGTCATTATGTAATGATAAAGGGAGCAATATATCAAGAAGATATAACAATCCTAAACATTTATGCACCCATATTCATATAGCAAACCCTTCTAGATTCAAACAAAGTGATAAACAGCAACTAAGTAATTGCTGGGGACTTCAACACACCACTGACAGAACTGGACAGATTTTCCAAGCAGAAAATAAATGAAGAAACACTAGACTTAAATGGGACTCTAGAGCAAATGGGCCTAACAGACATTTACAGAACATTCTGCCCCAAAACTACTGAATATACATTCTTTTCATTGGCACATGTAATATTCTCTATGATTGATCACATCATAGGCCACAAAACATGTCTCAACAAATTAAAAATAAAATAGAAATTATACCATGTATCTTCTGAGACCATAGTGGAATAAAATTAAAAATCAGCTGGAACAGAAACAGTTTTTTCTATACAAAGTCATGAAGATTAAATAGCCTACTGCTGAATGGTTATTGGGTTAAGGAGGAAATTAAGATGGAAATCAAAAGATTCCTTGAACTAAATGACAAAGGGGACAGAAGTTATCAAAATCTGTGCAATTCAGCAAAAGCAGTCCTAAGAGGAAAATTAATAGCCTTAAATGCCTACATCAAAAAGACAGAAAGATCTCAAATCAACAATCTTATGAATGCTCTCAAGGAACTAGAAAAGGAAGAGCAAACCAATCCCAAACCCAGCAGAAGAAAAGAAATACGTAAGGTCAGAGCAAAACTAAACGAAATTGAAAACAAATAAAAAATGCAGAAGATTAATAAAACAAAGTGTTGGTTCTTTGAAAATGTAAATGAAATTGATAGATCTCTTGCTAGATTAACCAGAAATAGAAAAGAAAGGCTCCAAATAAGCTCAATCAGAAATGAAAAAGGAGGTATTACAACTGATACCACAGAAATGCAAAATTTCATCTGTGAATAATATAAAAATATCTCTGCACATAAATTCGAAAACGTTGAGGAAACAGACAAATTCCTGGAAACACACAACCTCCCAAGGCTCAATCAGGAAGAAATAGACTCCTGAAGAGATCAATTATGAGCAAAAAAATTAAAGCAGCAATAAAAAATCTTCTAACAAAAAACCCCAGACCATATGGTTTCACAGCTGAATTTTATCTGACCTACAAAGAAGAATTGATACATACAGTACAGAAATTACTTCATAACATTGAGAAGGAAAGAATCCTGCTCAACTCATTCTATGAAGCCAGTATCACCTTGATACCAAAGCCAGGAAAGGGCACAACACAAAAAGGAAAATATAGACCAATATCCCTCATGAATATATATGCAAGAATCCTCAATAAAATTATAGCACACCAAATTCAGCAGCACATCAAAAAAATAATCCACCACGGCCAAGTGGGCCATATCACAGGGATGCCAGGTTGATTCAATATATGTAAATCCATAAATGTGATTCACCACATAAACAGAAGCAAAAACAAAGATCATATGATCATCTCAGATGCAGAAAAAGCATTTGACAAAATTCAGCACCCTTTTATTTTAAAAACTCTTAACAAAATAGGCATAGATAGAACATATATCAATATTATAAAAGCCATTATGACAAACCCACAGCCAACATCATAATGGGGAGAAGTCGAAAACATTCCCACTCACAACTGGAATATGACAAGAATGCCCTCTGTCACCATTTCTGTTCCGGCAGTGCTGGAAGTCCTAGCCAGAACAATCAGGCAAAAGGAGGAAATCAAGGGTATCCCAATGGGGAAAGTGGAGGTCAAAGTATCACTCTTTGCTGATGATGTGATCTTACAACTAGAAATCACCCAAGGTTCTGCCAAGAGACTCCTGGAGTTGATAAATAAATTCAACAAAGTCTCAGGTTACAAAATCAATGTACCCAAATCTGTAGGATTCCAATATGCCAACCACAGTCAAGTTGAGAATCAAATCACAGACTCAATACCTTTCACAATAGCTACAAAGAAAATAAAATACCTGGGAATACATTTAAACCAAGAAGGTAAAATATTTCTACAAAGGGAACTATGAATCACTGAGGAAAGAAATCACAGGTTGCACAAATGGAAAAACATATCATGCTCATGGATTGGCAGAATCAACATTTTTAATGTTTATACTACCCAAAGTGATTTATAGATTCAGTGCAATCCCTGTCAACATACCAACATTATTTTTCACTAATCTAGAAAAATAATTCTCCTCTTTGTTTGGAACCAGAAAAGAACCCAAATAGCCAAGGAAACTTTAAACAAAAGGAACAAATCTAAAGGCATCACTTTATCAGATTTTAAGCTATACTGTAAGGCTACAGTAACCAAAACAGCATGGTACTGGTACAAAAATAAAGACATGGACAAATGGAACAGGACAGAGAACCCAGATATTAAACCATCCACATATTGACATCTGATCTTTGACAAAGTATACAGCAATATACACTGGAGAAAAGAATCCCTATGCAATAAATGGTGCTGGGAAAATTGGTTAGCCACATGTATAAGATGGAAACAGGATCCACATCTCTTACCTCTCACAAAAATTAATTCAAGGTGGATCACAGACTTAAATCCAAGACATAAGAATTCTAGAAGAAAATGTTGGAAAAACTCTTCTGGTTATTGGCTTAGGCAAAGAATTCATGACGAATACCCCAAGGGCAATCACAGCAACAACAAAAATAAACAAATGGGACTTGATTAAATTAAAAAGCTTCTGTACATCCAAAGGAACAATGAACAGAGCAAATAGGCAACCTGCAAAATGGGAGAAAATATTTGCATCCTATATATCTGACAAAGGGCTAATAATAAGAATCTACAAAGAACTCAAGGAAATCAGCAAGAAAAAGTCAAACAACCCCATTAAAAAGTGGTCAAAAGACATGAAGAGAAATTTTTCCAAAGAAGATAGACTAATGGCCAACAAACATGAAAAAATGCTCAGTGTCACTAATCATCAGAGAAATGCAAATCAAAACCACAATGAAATATCACCTAATCCCAGTGAGAATGACTTTTATCAAAAAGTTCCAAGACAGTAGATGCTGGCATGGATGCGGAGAGATAGGAATACTTATACACTGTTGGTGAGACTGCAAACTAGTGCAACCTCTATGGAAAATAGTATGGAGATTCATCAAAGAACTAAAAATTGACCTACCATTTGTCCCATCAATCTCAGTACTGGGTATTTACCCAAAGGAAAAAAAGTGATTTTTGTCAAAAAGACACCTGCACTAGAATGTTGACTGCAGTACAATTCACAATCGCAAAGATGTGTAATCAGCCCAAGTACTCATGAATTCATGAGTGGATTAATGAAATGTGTTATATATATACCATACTCAGCCATAAAAAATGAATTAATACCTTTTGCAACAATCTGGATGAAACTGGAGACCATTCTTCAAAGCGAAATATCTAAAGAATGGAAAAACAATCACCACATGTGCTCACTATTGGAACTAACTGATCAGCACTCATGTGCACAGATGGAAGTAAAACTCAATGGAAATCCTGCAGGTGGGAGTGGGAGGAGGAGATGGATGAAATCATATATAATGGGTACAATGTATACTACCTGGGTGTTGGGCACACTTATAACTTTGACTCAAGTGGTACAAAAGTAGTCCATGTAACCAAAACATTTTTACCCCCATAGTATTCTGGAAAAAAACTCCACAAATGAAAGCAATACATATATATATATATATATATATATATATATGTTGAGGAAATAAGTATATTAAATAATGATATGCATAGGAGATTTTGATTAATTCATTAACTTAATTCATTCTTTTTTTTAGCTTTCTTAGGATAACAATTTTTTGTCCCTGAATGTGTTTATTTTTGTTTTCCTAATAAAGACTAAAAGCCGGAGCCTTAAAAAAATTTTCATATCACCAACTCCAAAGATTTTATTGGCTCATGGAGAATTATAGATACCACATGTGATCTAGTTCTAATTTTAAAAAAGGATTATTTTTCAATTGTTTGCACCTAAATTGGACTGCTAGAAGATCTATTAATAAAATATGTTGTAATTGTCTGCAAGAATAACAATTTGTGGTTAAAATTACTGGCTGGCCTTCAGCTGAATTAAAATGAATTTGAAATCTGAGTGGAACATTAACTGTCTGATGCATCTGGATTCTTCTTTCATTCACACTTATTTCCTTGAATGACCTTTGTACTTCCTCTTTCTGGAGTTTCTTTGCTGGAGAAGATCAGGAGGACAAAGTTATTAAAATTCTTTAGGTTTCTCTAACTTCACCATCCTTATCTATTGTTTTTTCTGGGATTATTTTTTCTTTTGAGTTTCAGGATAAAGGCTCTTTCCTGTAAAAGCTTTTTTTTATTAGAGACTTGTTTTTTGTGTGATTATACTAAACTTCTTTCAGAATTTTGGCATACGTTGATTGCTACTATTTATGTAGGCTAAGTATCAGTCAGCATTGATTAAAATGCATGGTGGGGCTGATGTTTTTTATTTCAGCTGGTATTAAATTGAGATAGTATAAAAAGAGAAACAAGACTTTTATTGATGTGAAATGATTAAAAAAATACTGTGCTTGACATTTACCTGATATAGTGACTTTCAAACTTCTTGGAGGCTTAACTGCGTGTTTGATTTTTGATACCACTTGTATATTATTAAGCTTATACTTATCAGGTGTTTTAGAATTAACTTTCACAGAGGCAGTAAGGTGCATAAATCTCACTTAGAATATACAAATTACTTGTTTTAAAGCCATTTGGCATAGTCCCTGTCTGTATGGCAAGGCCTCTAAGTGGCCACACATTTAAGTTCATTTGTTTCATTTTATTTTTGTTTATTTTTTTATATTTTGAAATTTTTTAAAATTTTTATTTTATTTCAGCATATTACAGGGGTACAAATGTTTAGGTTACATATATTGTCTTTGCCCCACCCGAGTCAGAGCTTCAAGCGTGTCCATCCCCCAGACGGTGCGGACCGCACCCAATAGGTGTGTCTATTCCCATCCCCACCTCCTCCTCCCATCTGCCCAACACCGGATGAATGTTACTACTATATGTGCACTTAAGTGTTGATTAGTTAATACCAATTTGATGGTGAGTACGTGTGGTGCTTGTTTTTCCATTCTTGTGATTGTTCACTTAGTAGAATGGGCTCCAGCTCTACCGAGGATAATACAAGAGGTGCTAGATCACCATTGTTTTTTGTGGCTGAGGAGAACCCCATGGTATACATATACCACATTTTATTAATCCGCTCATGTATTGATGGGCGGTTGGGTTGTTTCCACATCTTTGCAATTATGAATTGTGCTGCTATAAACATTCTAGTGCAGATGTCTTTTTTACAGAATGTCTTTTTTTCCTTTGGGTAGGTGCCCAGTAATGAGATTGCTGGATCAAATGATAGTTCTACTTGTAGCTCTTTGAGGTATCTCCATATTACTTTCCACAGTGGTTGTACTAGTTTGAAGTCCCATATTTTTGGTTTTTAATATTAATAATTCCTGCTTTAAACTTTTATAATCATGTAAATTACATCTCTTCCTTCTATCAGGTTCCTTCCCTTCTCCTTTAACCATTTTAAAAATTGTTGGTTTAAACTTTTCATAGG
>RJWJ010043779.1:0-12455 GCA_004363605.1 Indri indri | reverse complement strand
TAGGTTGTGGTGAGAGCCACTGTGAACGTGGGATTCTTTTCTCTGAGCTCCAGAAGCTCCATGCCCTGCCCCCACCACAAGTCGCAGACTTTCTTAATGTGCTTTATTTCATATTAATGAATTGAACCTTCTCCAGGAGCCCCGATCTTATGGAAAATTGAGGGGATTTTAAACTTTAGTCCAATCCAGTAGACTTGCTCTGCTACAGTAACATAAAGGATCTTCAGGCAAAATGTTCCTTTTCCCAGACATCTTCTTGCTCCTCTGACACGGATGGGGTGGGGAGTATGGCTGGTGACTTTGTGGCAGTGTGGAGAGGGGACATCTGGTCTTGAGATCCATGCGGGGCCTTCTGGCTTCCCCCCGTCTCTGCTGGGAATGTCTCCCCGGACCACCAGCCTCTGAAGTGCCACGGCCCTGCCCACAGCCACCTCCAGAGCCTGTCTCCATCCACTGTCCCTCGGCTGGCCCTGGGTCCTCTCTGCTCTTCTGCACCGCCCTTATCGGTCACTTCTGTAATCTTGCACATTGCGTGTGGCCAAGGGGTACCTGGGGAGCTGTCTTGCACTCTTGGGGCACCTCCCTGCCTCTCCTTGGTGCTGTGCTATTTTGGGACTGGCCTGAGAATGTCTTCCAGGGGTTTCCAGCTTCCCTGATGATGTATTCAGAAGAGTCCGCACTGACCCCAGTGCCTGGGGCTCCTCAGATCTCTCTGGAATCTTTGAAATTTCCCTCCCCCCACCACCTCCCAGTCCCCATTCTTCCCTGCTCCCGAGGCTAAGTGGGTGGCTTCCCTTCCTCCGCCCCTGACCCCTCCCAGGTCTGGAGCCTCCCTAACAGGGTCTGTGACAGTCACAGGTGAGCGGAGCAGGTTCCAAATTGCTCCTTCTCGGGGCCAGGCCTGGCTGCCGAGCCGTTGTCCGATGGCAGGCACACAGCTCCCTTGCAGCGGGTAAGAAGCTGGTTTTTAACAATTTTATCTGTTTGCATTCCTGCTATAAAATTGGCATTTTGATTTCCCTCCCATTCTGTGCCCCCAACCCTGCAGGAAGGTGGGTGCTTCAAGACCACTGTGGAGAAGACCCTCTGTGTTAGGGGAGAAAAGCACATTCGTGTATTTCAAATTCCACCCTCCATCACGTGAGCTATAGGTGGAGCTCTCCTCATCCTTCCCGGACCCTCGGTTTCAGGCTAGGGCAGACAACAGGAGAGTCGTTCAAGTAGGGAGGAGGTTCTTGAGCCTCTAAAGCGGCGGGGCCCAGCCAGGCGTGCTGGCGAAATCGAGGGAGGCGGTTGCATGAAGCAAGAATCCTCTGCCCCGGGCGGTGCGGACCCGGCCGAGAAACGCTTGTCCTGCAGGGATGACGGAAGAGCAGGAGCCCAGGGCAGGTGCCCCCCCCCGCAACATAAGAGCCACAACTCCCACTACAGGGCTGGGGAAACTGAGGCAATGACAGAACTCATTTCCAGCAGGGAAGTGGGATGGAACCCAAACGAGAAATTCAGGTGAGCTGTGAGAACACGAACATGCTAGCTTCCTGCACGCTGATTTCGTGAACTGGCAGTCATAGCCGACAAACTGCCATCTTCCTCAGCCTCTGGCCAGACCCTGCCCCCCAGCCATTCTCAGATACCCTGAAAATCTTATCTGGAAGCGACTATTCCATTACCACCAAGCCAGGACATTCCAGGACTAGAGTCTCGTGAAGAATTTGGGAGGACCAGGAGGAGGTCCCCTTTCCTCTCCTGCTCCCAGAAGCCCCCACCCCACCCCAGGTGGCATCAGGCCTAGGATGTGACTCCTGCACCTGGCCCACCCCGGGCTGCCTCTGGGTCAGGATGCAGGGCCTGGCGAGTTCTGTTGTTTGCGGAAGGAATTAATTCATTTGACCAAAATGCTTTCTTCTCTTCTAGTTAGTTTTCAGTCGCAACAAAGATTCAATACAGCTCTGGGGAAGGAGCCAAGAAAAATATTACATACCAAAGAAAGACCTTGCAACAAAGCCGAAAAACTGGGCGGGAGTTGGATGCCAGCAAACACAGGACGGGAATGTGACTTCCGGCTGGGTGCCCAGGTGCTCCCAGATCACCTGCTCTGTGGTCCAGCCTCCTGCCCTGCCCTGCCCCAGGTGACCACATGACCGTGGTGTACTTTGCTCCGGAGCCTTTCGGGAAGGGAAGAGGCCTGACCTTGGGCTGGGGGCAGGGCGGGCACCACCCGGCCGAAGGCTCCTGCTTCTGACTTCCGCTCTGAGGCTCTGTTGCCACTGGAGCAGAGCCTGCTCCTGTCCCTCCACCGCCACGGCCCCGCCCGCCTGCAGAGGGAAGCAAACCTTTCCCCAGGCCAGAAGGGAGGCGAGAGGGAGACAGGCAGGGGCCCTGCAGGACCCGGCGATGACGGGCTGTCAGGCTCCCTGGAAGTGACCAGGCCTGGGGACAGGTGAGTCGCTGTATAAACCCCTGTGCACTTTGCAGAGTGTCTGTGTGTGTATGCACACGTGTTTGTGGCTCTGTGTGTGTTCATGGGTGAGTGTGCGGCTCCGTGTTTGTGTCTGTGTCTCTGTGTGTCTGTGCGTGTGCCTGAGTGCCCATAGTCAAAGCTGCAAAGCGGGGACGGGGCATTTGCTTTACTCAAGGCCAGAGGTGTCCTTGTTTGGAGCGCTGGCGGCTCAGTAGGTCAGTTCTCGGAAGGAGACTCCTATTTTAAGTTTTCCTTTGGGAAAATTTCAGTTAAAGGCCTCGAGTGGAAACTACTGGTAATGAAGAGAAGCCCTTCAAAGAATCCATCTCAAATGACACAAAAAAATGTTCAGTTTTTACAGATTGATGATGTCTAGAGAGCTTGTCAGGTTTTCCTGTGATTTCCCCTCTTGAAATCTACATGTCGTTTTTCGTCTGTGTCAAATGGCCACATTGCCATGAAAGCCACACAGTGCTGGGGATCATGTCGGTGTCCTCCCCGAGCTGGGCAAGAGTGGCACCCACGGGGACACCTGAGCAGCAGACCACCTCGCGCCTCCAAATAAAGACTAGTTTGAGGTTTGCTGTCTTTTCCTTTTTTCCTTTGGTGGGAGGGATGTGTTAGAGATGAAAAACCCCAAATCAAGCTCAGCAGGGAGGCCCTCATCACGCATTCGGCATTTCTGAGAACATCTTCGCCTTCCAGAGACTTGTATAACCCACCTTGGTTAGATTCCGGAGGCCAGGTCGGGGCCACACGTTCAATTTTCTCTTTGGACAGAGGGCGCCGGCCTCTCATTATTGGGAGCTTACGACACGTGGTCACACAGAGTTACACATGAAAATGTTCGTCGCAGTCATTTTATTACAGAGAAAAATTCAAAACCAAGTAAAAATCTAGTAATAGGGAAATGGTTGAGCAAATTGGGATACTTGTAGGAGTGTTATGTTTGTTAAGATTTTTTTTTTAAAGGTAGGATATATAATTTTATGTTAAAACCATAGGTTTGGTTTGTTTTTAAGAATCATAGAAGGAAAAAAACTAGAAGAAAGGAGGTAAAACCCCATTTGTGATTGTAGTCAGGGTTTGGGGTTATAAATAGTTTTTTAATATATTGACAATTATATGTTTAGATTCACAGTAAAATGTATTTTTTAAACAAAGAGATGTGTCATCGTCAAAGGACTGAGATGCTGCGGTCTGGTCTCATAGTAACGGTGCAGCCATTCGCAGTTCACCTGATTCTGACACGTTTCGGGCTGTCGGCTTTAATGATGCGAGGTGGGTTTTATTAATCCGTGTGAATCAATAGCAAAGAGAACTTGGAACGGCATCTTTAAACACTCGAGCACGCGTTGCTATAGGTGTGTTAGGACTTTCTCTCTACGTAAAATTACAGTGCAGATCAATGGGACGTCTCCTCCTAAGCAGGTGCCGTAAGTACTTCCATCAAGAAACAAGGCATTGGCCCCAGGTGGCCTGGAAAGTTCCAAAACTCCATTCTTAACAGTGGTTTATCAGTTACGGCTCGCTACTGAGCTGACCACTGAGCTGTTTCGGGTGTGTGGCAGGTGATCGGGACACAGAAAGCATGTCCTGCTGCTCTCCGCAAGGGCTGGAGTGACGCCAGCGCCCAGTGAGTCCGGTGCAGAGGTGGAGGCCGCCGGCTCGGGCTTCGATTCCGCGTCCTGTCCAGGAAAAGCCGCCAGGCCTCCGGGTAAGCCGGGGTTACGCAGAGCCCCGAGGTCTCCCGCTCAGTGTCTGTAGGAGGCTGTGCGGCTGGCCTGGGTGGGCGTCTGCGTGTCCCCACTCTGCTCTCTCCGTGGAGGAGCCTGGGCTCTGGTCGGTCAGCCACCGACAGCGTCGCCTGAGCACTGTGTGCAGGGTGACCTTCTCGTCTTAGCCACTCAGAGCTGCACCTGTCTCAGTGGCTGCTTGGGTCCTTCATCCCCTTTCTGCCAATGTCCAGTCCCTGCTGGATAAGTGCCTGGGGTGTGACCGGTGGTGCAGCCGCGAGGTGGAAGCATCACGTCTGTCCCATCACGGCTTCTTGGTGAGCCACCCTCCTGCATTCATGCGACGGTTGTTGAGCCCCGCTGTATGCTGGACAGATGCGGTCCCTGCTCTTGTGAGTGTTACAGCCCAGGAGAAAGAGAAGATATTAAGACAATAATTACATAAATTAAATCTCATTAGAGGTTTACAGCCCAGTGAGAGAGCTAAGTCCTTAATGCAAAAATTATTCCATTAATGTAGAGTCAAAAACTGAGAGAGTTTCAGCCCAGAAGAGGAACACGGAAGCGCAGGTTCCGTGACGGCAGGGACCTTCTCCTGTTCCGTTGACTACTCTCTGTGGATGTCGACGTGGGTCGGGGCAAGGCTGGCAGCTGCGAGACCGGTTAGAAGGCTGTTGCGGGAGAGAGATTTGCACCAACTCGAGTGGAGAGAAGCGAGGAGACCCAGAGGGGCTTTAAATCCCCCTTTACTGGACAGCGAAGTGGATGGACAAACCCTGGCAATATCAGGACCTGGGGACAATACCCTTGTGTTATCTTTCTTGCTGCTGCATTTGGAATCTGGACTCTGGCCTGAACTTTGGCTGCAGGGCTGAGTCACGGGGCTGCACGTTCATTTCTGGAGAGCCAGCTGACCTTTTGAGGTGCATTCCCACCTGTCCATGCTGTTTATTTTATGAACACTTTTACCTTTAATTTTCTACTAGTGGGTTGCACTCTGGGGAAGGAATTGCTCTGGGCTTTGTGTTGGCGAGTGGGGCGCTAGGCGGCAGAAGGGCCTCGCGAGGACACAGGCTGGGCAGCCGTGGGCCTGTGGGCTGCAGACGTTCGGGGCAGCCGGGCCGGGCCGGGCTGGGCTCTGAGAACCTGTCCCCGCTAATGCAGCCAGATTCTCGGCTGGCCCCTGTCCCCACCCCAGCCACTCTCATTGTGACTTAGGCCCTGTCCTAGTCCAGCGTGTGCTGCTGTAACAGAATATCCAAGACTGGGTAATTTATAGAGAACAGAGACTTATTCCTTATTGTTCTGGAGGCTGGGAAGCCCAAGGTCAGGGGCCCGCATCTGGCGAGGGCCTTCTTGCTGCGTGTCCCATGGTGGAAGGGGGAGGGCAGGAGAGAAAGATGGGACCCGCAGCCTGCAGCCCACTCGGAATCAGCATTAACCTGTGAAAGAGGGTGGAGCCCTCATGACCTTAACACCCCCCTTAGACCGCGCCTCCCAACTGCACGGCACTGGGGATTGAGTTTCCAACACCTGCTTTGCAGGGGACACATTTGAGCCACAGCAGGCCCTGAGAATTGTCCTCAGTTCAGGCAGATCTTTCAAAACACAGGTGCTGGGTCACGTGCTCTTCCTCTGTGCTGACCTCATTCGGTCACCCCTTCCTCGGGTATTTATTGAGTGCCTACTACCTGCCAGGCACTGTGCCCAGTCCTGAAGAAGTTAGACCAAGTCCTGGCAGTGGTTCTCAGCCTCAGTTGCATACTGGGGAGCCTTTTATTTTCTTGAAAAATAATGGTTGGAAAACTGAAGACAATTGTATTTTTCTGCTCCTTCTCTGAAACTGGCATCACACTTGATAGGGAAACTTGAGTGTATTCCCGTTTAAGATGGGGTTCCAGGCATGTCTTCAACAACCACAGCAAACCCCTTTTCCCCACTGGGGAGAAGCGCCCTAGACCCTTCTCTTCCAGACTCCACACCTCTGCAGTCCCTGTCTGTCTAGAAGAGTCTGGCTGGCATTTAGGACTCAGTCCCGTCTGTTCTGAGACTTTGTTTCCAAACTCGATTCTTCCCTTCTTATCCCCGCGCGGCACCCGGCCAGGCCGTGACCGTGGCTGCTTGCTGGGGCAGGGAGGGAACGTGGGCTGCTCCCGATGCTCTTCTTCCTTCTCAAACTCCTCCCCGTCCTCCTTGCCTCCCGCTAGCCCACTGTGTCGAGGGAGGGAGAGGAGAGCCTGTTCACAGGACGAGCTGCCCCTCGATGGGTTCGGACGCTGATTAGGGGCAGTTTCTCTTCCTAGAAGTTATCCAGGTAAAAAAGAAAGACAAAGGGATGACATTAGAGTGTCACCACGTGCAGCTTCCCAGTGACGTAGCCGGCCCAGGCAATGGCCTTCAGTGACTGCTAACGTTGCAAGAAGACAGCCGGACATGACTTCCATCTGAGGGAGGTGTGCGCCATGCTCTTGAAGCATCCTTGTCAAAAAAAGCCGTATCTGCTCAGGCTTCTGTTCTGAGCCACCAGGCTATGGAGACATGGGGTTCACAGGACTGTATTCAGTGACAACACAGGGCTGCAATCAGCAAAAGCCACACCGGGAAATTGCAAGACAACCTGATTTCTTCAGCAAAAAGAATATACGTATCTATCCTGAGAAGCACAGATGATGGGATGTCTGGGCTTTGCTTTGCACCAACCTGACGGGGGTGAGGTTGGGGGACATGGATGACACAGTGTGGCCAGAGCTGCTTACTGGGGAAGTGGGTGGTGGGTTCACGGGCCCAGCAGACTGTTCTGTCTGGGGTGGTGTGTGCACGGAACTTCCCATGATAAACAGACATGCAGAGTTCAGCGTGTGTACTTTGCGGACAGAGCTGGATTTTCTCCAGGGCACAGCACTGTGGCTTCGGAGGCTTTAGACACGACGGGAAGAACTGGAATGTTTTGACATCATTGAAACACCAACTTTAACCCATGAATGAACAACCAAGAGATGCTCGCTTTTCACCTCTCGGGTGTTTCGGATACTTTCTGGAATAAGTAACGGATTTGTAAAAAAAAGGGACGGAACAAGGACAGTAAGCCGTGAGACCCCTACATGCCATCATCGCTTCTCAGGGTCTGTGGTGGCCTGTGCCGGCACTTTTCAAGCATAACTACTTTTGTTCCTCACAGCAGACCTATACGAGGGACCGTGTGCACCCCACTTTGCAGACGGGGAGCTGGGGCATGGGGCGCAGAATACAGCAGGGCTGCCAACCCAGGTGGCCTGTGACTTGGGAGCCCTGTTCCAGGCTGTCTGCTTCGACCAGGGAAGCAGCCCCGGGGAGGGAGCTCCCGCAGACAGTTGGCCTCAGACAGTCAACCTGCCTCAGACCGTGCGGTTCTTTGCAGGGCATGGCGCAGGCGCTCGGAACCCCCCCTGGCCAGCCCTGCGTGTTCAAGCTGGTGCTCCTGGGCAGCGGCTCCGTGGGCAAGTCCAGCCTGGCCCTCCGGTACGTGAAGAACGACTTCAAGAGCATCCTGCCCACCGTGGGATGTAAGTGAAGGGGCAGAGGCCAGGGCCGCCGACCCACGGATGGGCACGAGGCCTGCCTTGGAGTCCCCACGCTGCCCTGGAGCCTCGGGCTGTGTGCACCCAGCACGTGCGGGGTGGGGGCCAGGCCGTCAAGGGCAGGCACACATGCAGAGTCCAGAAGGACATGTAAACCTGTGGCTTTCCGTCAGCCCTGCTGGGGTCTGCAGGGGTGGAGATTCAGGGTCAGGGTCTCTGGCTCCAAAGGGTTGGGCAGTGGAGGGACCCAGAAGGAGCCTCCCCAGGCTCCGGCCACTCAGCCGCCCGGACGAGCTGACCTTTCCCCCCGCCCAGGTCGCCCTCCTGCTAACGCTGCTCCCTTGGCTCATTTGCCTAAAGAGCGTCCCCCTTCCCGCCTGGCCTCGGTTTACTGGCCTGGCCTGGGTTGGGTTGGGGGAGGGTGGTGGGGGGTAGCAGGGAGGGACGACCCTCTCGCTGTGCTTCGTATAGAGGCGGACACGTCACGATTCTCAGATGTATGTGTCTTTGGAGCGTCTGTGGGCCGTGGGCACCCTTCCAATCCTGCTGTGGGTACATCCCACCCGGGTGGTGGAAACTCAGTGTCCCACCTGAAACAGGGACAGCCAACGTGCTCTTTGTCCTCCCCAAGACACCACATGCAGAATCAGAGCCTTGGTTTCAGGTTCGGATTCTGCCACGGATAAGCTGTCTCATTCCTTCATTCACTCGCGTGACAAGTGGCTGTTGAGCGTGGACCATGTCCCTGGGCGGCATCAGGTGCCGAGAAGTCTATAACCGGTAAACGGGACACCACGCGCAGAACACAGCTACGAACTGTGGCACGTGGCACGAGCCCTTTGGAAGCCCTTCCATCTTCTCAGGGGGATGGGGTTCCTGGAGGGTCCCCGAGGGACACAGAGGCCAGACCCCCAGAGCTAGTGGGGAGAAAGGCCAGAGCGATGGGTGGGAGCTGGCTCCGGAACGGGCCCTGGGAGAGCCAGTCAGGGCTGGCCTGGGCTGGGCCGTGGACCCTCCTCTCCCCTGGCAGGGCGGTCTGCACCCCTTGCCCATGATAATGGACTTGGCTGCTTTGAAAAATGCAACAATGTGCCAAGTCCGGCCTGACGGTGGCCTCAGAAGAGGGGCTGTGAAGCCCCCGCTGTGTACTGGGTGGTTGGGATTTAAGATGCTGGAAAGAGGCAGCAGGTCCCAGACCAGGTGAGCGTGACCAGGGAGGGAGCTCGTTCTAAACAGTCTGTGGACGACGCTCGCAGGCTGCTCCGACCCCAGCCCGTCTGCCTGTTTCTGTAAATAAGGTTTTGTGGGAACACCGCCGTGCCCGTTTGTTTACGTATCCCCTGTAAACACTTTTCTTGATGTTCTTCCTTCTTTATTCGCTCAAAATGGCAGCAGCGTTGAGTAGTTGCAACAGGAACCTTACGGCCAGTGGAGCCTAACACGTTTGCTACAGAACCTTTTACAGAAAACATTTGCGGCCCCACCTAACAGAGCCTGCAAGATGCGGGGTGGGCGTGGGTCGGGGGCTGGGATTCACTGAGATGTGCCCACAGGGGGCCACTCCCGCTGAGGACCCACCCTCCCAGGGTGGGGGAGGGGGCCCACAGTTGCAGTCCCCTGAGCATCAGGGTGGCGCTGGGCAGTCTGCGTTTTACAGGGAGGGGGGCCCTGCCCCTGCTTCCAGAAATGCCAGGGCCAAGTGCCCCTCACCCCTGCCTGGGCTGTCCCAGCCGCCCACCCTCTCTCTCCCCGGGCCTGGCAGGAGGTGGACAGAGGCTGTGCCCAGGGAGGGGCCCAGGGAGGGGCCCAGGGGGGTCTTGGCTTGTGGGGCAGGCCTGAGTGTCTCCTCTCTACTCCTGGTCCTCTGCCCAGGCCCTCGGGGGCCATCCTCCTGCTGGGTGGCTTGAGTCACTCCCTCCCCAGGCCTGGGTTTACCTGCTGTCTCCACAGAGAAGAACCTGTCCTGCGGGCAGGGCCTGCCTTTGTCCCAGAACTGGTGCTTTGCGCCTTTGCTCCCCGCCTGGTGGCTGTGAGAGGGGTGGGCCCTCGGCTGGGAGAGAGCGAGTGGGGCAGGGAACAACCGGATGAGCTGGGCTGGTGCTTCTTCACTCACTCAGCCTCCAACCTCGGGCCTGGCACTCATTTATTGAGCACCTACTGTATGCCAGCAACGGACTGGGTGTTGGGGATTCGGCAGTGCGTGAGCTGAGCCCTCCCTGCCTGTGGGAGCTGAGACCCCTTGTCTGAGTGTCTGCGGCACATGTGTCCTCCCAGGCTCTCCACGCCTCAGGACACAGATGTTACTATATTATTATAAATATCATTTGTTTATTGTATAACATAACTATAAATTTTTAACTATGTTATTATAATCATTGCATTATCATATATCATTATAAAAAGTGGATATTGCCACTTTTCAGATGAGGAAATGGAATAGAATCATTCCTTTAACTTTGTGATTTAGGGAAAAGTGGTCTGTATTGTACAAAAACCCTTGAAGGCCGACACTTCCGTGTCCTTTGTCACTAGGGCACCGGCTTCAGGAGGGCTGCCGTGGGCCCCGGGTTCCCAGGGGTCTGGAGCAGCGGGCACTGGGTTTGGTTCCAGGCAAGACGCCATCCGCCAGAGCTGGGATGTGACAGGCCCCAGTCCCAAGCTGAGAATTCAGGTGGCTCTCTGGTTGCCAAAGGACCAAGCAGGAGCGAGGAGGAGCCGACAGGGATCCAAAGTGGCTGGCGCAGCCTCCAGCTCAGCTTGGCCCGTTACCTCCTGGCTGCCCCCTCCAGGAAGGCCTCCGTGCGCTGTGGGAGAGGACCTGGCCAGGGTGGGGGGGGCCCAGACCTGGGGGAGCCCACAGTCCACCCCCCTTGAATCCTAACTGGTCACAGCAGGGGAATTCTGGCCTATGTCCCTGGGCTGCAAACACCTTCTCAGTGACATCTTTTCGAAGGATGGTGACACCTACTGCTTGCATGTGCATTTGCCAATGCTGGGCCATGTGTAGGAAGGGGAAGGTGACACACCAGCGTCCCCCCCGAGCCGTGGGCGAGAAACTCGTCCTAAGTGAAGCTCCTCTCGGCCCCCCTGTTTCAGGCGCCTTCTTCACAAAGGTGGTGGAGCTGGGAGCCTCGTCTCTGAAGTTTGAGATCTGGGACACGGCTGGCCAGGAGAAGTACCACAGCGTCTGCCACCTCTACTTCAGGGGCGCCAACGCCGCGCTTCTGGTGTACGACGTCACCAGGAAGGTGGGGCTCACTGTGTGGTGTGTCCTCACCCTGCTTCTCAGGGGCGGGGAAGGCTCCTCTGAGGGAACCATGGCCAGAGCTGGTGCTTTATAGCATAATCACAACAAGGAATAGGGACATTAGTGAGCGTTGGCCACCTCGTCCAGGAAGCCCTCCTGCCACCCCCTCCCCCTCGTCCATGGCAGGGTTCTGTTCCTCCATGGTCCTCCCAGAACAGCCTGAACACGCCACTGCCATCCACCCTCAGTAGTCCCTGAGTGCCTCTGTGCTGGGCTGTGTCTGCCTGTTTCTGTCACGCTCCTCTGCAGAGTGCGTCACCCAGGCAGACACTAAATACCAGTGAGCAGACATGTCAGGCCAGGTGAGAGGAGGGAAGCTGAGATGCAGGAGAGGTGGGGACTGGCTTTGCTGGGGTGGGGCCGGGTGGTGGCAGTGGGCGGTGAGCAGGGAGGGAAGAGTGTCCTAGGTGAGGCATGTGGTGGAGTCTAGGGAGGTCGGGGGCGACGAGCTGGGCTGCAGGAGCACGGGCTTCTGTGCGGTGGGGAGGGGCTGTGCCAGGCCTAGGGCAGGAGCCCCAATACCTGGTCTGCAGGGCTACTGCAGTCAGGGTCAGGATTTGGGGTGGTGGCCACTCCCCAAAACTCTTGTACAAAATGACCCTTTGAGGACATCCAGGGTGGTGGGCTCAGGAGCTGGGGGCCTGACCCCAAACACCCCGTGGCCGTCAGTCTCCTGGGCCAATTGCGGGAAGGGGCTGAGGTGTGTCTTGGCAGTTGGCCACAAGGTCAGCCAGGGCAGGAGCAGACTTGGCCACCCTCTCCTCAGGGAGAGCAGCCCGGCAGGTCCGCCCACGGCCAACTGGAGCCCGAGACATTTTACACAATGGGACCAGCAACACCTGCCTCCTGCCCCTGAATGGCTGATGAAGAACACCTGGAAGTTTCAGCTGACACTAGTTTTTTTCTTTCCTAGGATTCATTCCACAAGGCCCAGCAGTGGCTGAGGGACCTGGAGAAGGAGTTCCACCCCGGGGAGGTCGTGGTGATGCTGGTTGGCAACAAGACAGACCTCAGCGAGGAGCGGGAGGTCACGTTCGAGGTACTGCTGTGGCGACCCCTGTTAAGTCCCATGGGAAAGAGAGAGAGGCTGTCCACCTCCATGTCCAGGCCTTGGGTACCGCACACTCACACCTGCACACCGGCATGCTCACACCTGCACACCCATGTAGTCACACCTGCACACTCACACCTGCACACCCCTACACTCACACATGGACACCCACACACTCACACCTGCACACCGGCATGTTCACACCTGCACACCCATGTAGTCCCACATGCACACCTGCACACTCACACCTGCACACCCCTACACTCACACATGGACACCTACACACTCACACCTGCACACTCACACCTGCACACCCACACACTCACACATGCACACCCACACC
>RJWJ010043778.1:0-12453 GCA_004363605.1 Indri indri | reverse complement strand
CTACAGGCATGTGCCACCATGCCCGGCTAATTTTTTCTATATATATTTTTAGCTGTCCAATTAATTTCTTTCTATTTTTTGGTAGAGACGGGGTCTCGCTCTTGCTCAGGCTGGTCTCGAACTCCTGAGCTCAGAACGATCCGCCCGCCTCGGCCTCCCAGAGTGCTAGGATTACAGGCGTGAGCCACCGCGCCCGGCCAAGAATGTTTCTTCTAAAAATAATGTTTAGAGGCACTTAATGTCCTTGCCAATAAATTATATAGAATGGATTGTATCTGTATAAAATGTCTTGTATTTTTAACATTTGTTCTTTAATCAATCATGTATTTGTAGCTTGTTCTCTAACTAGATTATAAACTACTTCAGGTCAGGGATTTCCTCTAATATTCTCTTATAATAGCACATTCAGTGCCTGGTTTGCAAGCACTGAATTTTCCTATTTTCTATTAGGAAAATAAAAATATGTGACATAGACACATGTGTTTAAAACTGGTCGTAATTGATCAACACTTATGTGCATGTATGTAGGTAACATTCATAGGCAGGTTGGGGTGGGGGAGGAGGGGATGGGTAAATTTACACCTAAATGGGTACAGTGTGTGATGAGTATGGTGCGTGACATCTGGGGCTTGGGCACACTTGTAGCTCCAACATGGGAGGTGCAAAGGCAATATATGTGACTGAAGCATTTGCATCCCTGTAATATTCTGAAATAAAATAAAATAAAATTATAAACTATCTTTAAAAAAACCCTCTATTTTTTTAAAAAAATATTTGAACATTTACTTCTATTTAATAAATCTCATTCCCTATAGAACTAAGCAAAAGACTGATTGAAGCCCATCTGGAATATGGATCCATAATGGCCTTTCATACATTCTCTCTGACAACTCCTATAAACATATTCTATTTGATTATAAAGAAGACTAAATACTGTACAGGTACTATACTCCATTCTTAAATGCCATTGAATCTTTACTCAGACTGTTCATTTTCAGAGTATATTCTATCCCATTGCTACCTATTAAAATCCTACCTCATTCTTCCAAGCACATCCCAAATTTAGATATTGCCTTTTCTATTTCTCTCTCCCCTCTGAAACATCACTGTATTTCAGCGTTATCTCTATTAAAGAGCTCACAGGTCACATAGACCTATAATGGACCTTATAGATAACTATTATACAACTCTCATAGTCCACTAAACATATAGAAGGAGACATTCTATTTTGCCACTCATCTGACAAATCACCAATAATTCTATCAAAACGGGATTTCTACAGGGATGTCCCTAAATCCTTCTCCACCCCTTCAAGCCTGAATACGTGCATCTGCAAATACCTCGGTCATAATACTCATCAGATGACATTGAACCTCCTTGCTGGTTTCCCAGTGCTTCCACTAGTCCAGATTCTCCTGGATGTCTTCTTTTATTGCTGTACACACATAGCCTTGCACAGGGCCTATCAATAAGAAGACATTCAATAAATGGCTGTGGAACGAATGAATGCATCATTTGATTGTTGAATCACTCTCACCCCTCATGAATGGAATTAGAATGGGAACTATCTCATGCTAGATCTGAGTGTGCTTCCTAAAACTGCATAAATTTCTTTAGCTATCTGTTGTTGTGTTTATTTTTCTTGAAAATGCAAATAAAATTTAGCTAATTGCCCCTTAAGCCACCTGTCTTCCCTGAGTAATTTTTGCCCATTCATCTGTCAATGGATGCCAAAAGAAACCATGTGTGTTGTGGGGAGTGGGAGTGGGAGAGGTCTTACCTTCAGAAGCATCATCAGAAGCAGCATAATCAGTTAAAAATCGCTGCTATACATGCCTAGAAAAGTAAAATAAGGAAAAATTCTCTTTGAGTTATTGTGTTTTCATTTAAAAAATTTGTTTGTTTATAGAAACACAAAAAGTATTAAGTATATGTTCTGAATTTTCTACAATGAATAGAGTCTATTTTTGTAGTAAGGAAACTTCAGCAAGGTTTTCCTTTTGGCCTTAAGAGACAATTAGGAGGTAGGATCAAGAAGATTTAGTAATTGGCTGAATATTAGGAAACAATGTAGTACATGGAAGAATCTAGAATGAATCTAAATAATTATTTATTATTTGATCAATTAGACATATAGGTTTCTATTTTTTACTTAGTTTAGATCAGATATGATACTTAAATTTAGTTTCAATTATAAATTTTCATTTCTGTCATTATTTCTTTCTTATTTTATTAGCAATCACCTCACAAGCACTCTTAATAGAAAAATAATTAAGATTTTTTTAGACTTTAGACTTTGCATTGCCTGAATTTTTTTTATTACAGAATATTATGGGGGTACAAACATTTTGGTTACATATAATTCCTTTGCCTTGCCCAAGCCAAGGCTATAAGTGTGCTCTTCCCCTATATCATGTGCTCCACAACCATTAGTTGTGAGTTTACCGCCCTCACCCCACCTGATCAGCACCCAATGAATATTAGTACCATGCGAGCACCTTAGTGTTGATCAATTAGTACCAATCTGATGGCAAGTACATGTGGTGCTTGTTTGTCCATTCTTGTGATACCTCACTTCAAAGGATGGGCTCAAGCTCTATCCAAGATAATATAAGAGGTGCTAGTTAACCATTGTTTTTTGTAGTTGAGTAGTATTCCATGGTATACATATACTACATTTGATTAATCCACTCATGTACTGATGGACACTTGGGATGTTTCCACATCTTTGCAGTTGTGAATTGTGCTGCCATAAACATTCGAGTGCAAATGTCTTAACAGAATGTCTTTTTTTCCTTTGGGTAGATGCCTAGTAGTGGGATTGCTGGATCAAATCGTATTTCTGTTTTTAGTTCTTTGAGGCATCTCCAAATTACTTTCCACAAGGGTTGTACTAATTTGCAGTCCCACCAGCAGTGTAAGAGTGTTTCAATCTCTCCACATACACACCAGCATTTATTATTTTGGGACTTTTTGATAGAGGCCATTCTCACTGGATTTAGTCGATGTCTCATTGTAGTTTTGATTTGCATTTCCCTAATGATTAGCGATATTGAGCACTTTTTTATGTTTGCTGGCCATTATTCTGTCTTCTTTTGAAAAGTTTCTGTTCATGTCCTTTGCCCATTTATTGATGGGGTTGATTTTTTCTTGTTGATTTTCTTAAGTTCTATATAGATTCTTATTATCAGCCCTTTATCGGATA
Organism: Indri indri; assembly: GCA_004363605.1. Lineage (NCBI taxonomy): Eukaryota > Metazoa > Chordata > Mammalia > Primates > Indriidae > Indri > Indri indri. Next base: position 9,248 of record RJWJ010043778.1, on the reverse strand, counting down.
TATAGCATGCAAATATTTTCTCCCATTCTGTAGGTTGTCTATTCACTCTAATGATCATTTTCTTGGCTGTGCAGAAGCTTTTTAATTTGATCAGGTCCCATTTATTTATTTTTGTTGCTGCTGTGATTACTTTGGGGTTCTTCTTCATAAATTCTTTGCCTAGGCTGATGTCTATAAGAGTTTGTTCATTTAGGAAGGACTTGACTTTACATTTCTGTGTAACATTTTACTAACGTGATTTATATTCTTTCAGTGATAATCATTACAGCAAGTTTAATGTTGTACAATAGATATATTTTATGTTAAAAATATTTTTACAAACAAAATCATTTTAATGCAAGTGAGTTTTCTAACTCTGGAAGAGAAAACTTATAAAGTATATTCTAGTATCAATAATGAATCCTTTAATTTATTTGTAGAGCAAATTTAGATTTTCATTGATTATAATTTGTTTCAGAAGGAGGCCTTAAGTGTTGGTGAAATTAGATTCTATTTAAAATTATTTTATTGTGCTGATACAATTTATTATGAGAAAAATCATAACATTTTTATACAATCAACTCAATTTTAAAGCCTTTTTTTTACATTGTGTGATTATTGATTTGTTACTTCTATTTTCCAGTGAATTCTCTGCTTACTACTTGTTACTATTGCAACTTCTTGCTTTATCATCCCAATACCCACAGCTTCCAGATGTGTGGTCCAAAATGAAAAGGTATAAATTGTGAGTTTCATCATAGAGCTTCTATTGAAGTTTGTTGAAGAATACAGCTGTTGTCATTGTGTCACATAGTTGTCATGGAAACTAGAAATTAAAGAAAAAGACATGGTCCTGCTTTGGGAGGGAATATATAAAAATATATGGTATATCAGATGGTAAAAAAATAAGTTCTATAGTGAAACAGAAAGCAAGATGAAGGGTGCTAGGAATGCTAGAGTGGTTGGGAATTGATATTTGTATAAGGAGTTCAAAAAATCCTCACTGATAAGGTGACATTTGAGCAGAAACTTGAAATAAATTAAGGCACAAGCCATGTAGGGGAAATGCGTTCCACCCTGAAGAATCAGCAAGCACAAATGCCTTAACACAGAAGCATGCTTGAGAGCCTATTCATGGATTTGGAATAAGGCTCTACAGCCAGAGCAGAGTGAGTATAAGAGTGGGAGATGAGGTCAGAAAGGGAGATAGGTGTGTCGTGTGAGCCTCTTGTTGGCTTATGTAATGACTGGCTCTTTGCATGAGTGAGATTTGAAGGCAGTGTGGGACCTTGAAGCAGAAATGTGCTATGATCTGACTCACATTTTAAATGTGTTACTCCAGCTGCTCCGTTCAGAATAGATTACTGGGGAACAAGGTTAGAAACAGGGAAAGCAGCTAAGAAGCTATTTTAGTAACGTAGGTGAGTAAGAGATGATGGTATGCTAGATCAGTGCAGTGGAAGTAGGTGTGGTGAGAGGAGCTTTGCACAGGACTAATAAGATTGGCCAAACAGAGGATGAGAAAAACAGAAAAATTAGACTCTTCCTAGGCCTGAGCAATTGGAAGGATGGGCTTCCCATTTACTGAGATGGATGAGATTGTGAAAGAAGTAATGCTTGTCTATTTGTTTAAGGGACAATGAGAATTAGGAATTCATCTTTTGACATGTTAAGTTTGAGTCTCAATTAGATTTCCAGTTGGAAATGTCAAGCAGGCAATTGAAGATATGAATTTGGAATCTGGGGCAGGGCGGGGGGGTCTGAACTGGAAGAATAAAATTGGGAAATACCAGCATATAGATTTAAAGTCATGGAATTAGGACATGTTATTAAGGGAGAGAGCAGTGATAGAGGACAAATCAGAGAATAAGAATTCAGACATGGCTTTCCAATGAGTAGGAGCAACCAGGGAGGTGGAGAAACAGCAAAGGAAGCCAAGTGAAAAAAGTGTTTTAAAAAGGAAATGCTAATGAAGTGTGTCAAGTACTGCTGAGTAAGACAAGGACTGAGATTTGGCTATTGGTTATAGGAATAGGGGTTAATTTTTTACTTTGATGAGAGAGTGAATGGAAGAAATGGGATTAGAGATGGTGAATGTAAGAAACTCTCTCTAGCAAACTCCTATAAAGAATAGAAAACTAAGGCATTAAATAGATATTTTAATGACAGTTATTATTTTATGTTTGATTGATGATGGAATAATCACATAGAAAGGGAAAAAAATGGATGAATCTGGAGTGAAAAGAGATAATTACTGGAGTAGGCAGGAAGTGATGGGTTGTGTCCCCACATGAAAGAAGAACCGGAGGGTTTGTCTTAGAGAGAGTTGCGGGGAGATCATTCACAGGAAGAGGCAGAAGCCTGAGCGTGTGGGCAGAGAGGCTGATAGGTTGGCAGATATGGTAGTGGGAGGTTACAGAATTAGAAACAAGATCATCTGTACGAAGTAAGGCCTGGGAGGGAAATGTGGAGATTGAGGAGGGAGGGGAAGTTCTGTCATCTAGGAACAAGTGAGAGGGAATAAACTAGGGAAATGACTTTGCATTTCTGGGCAGCACTGAGTGCCTGCTTGAGCCAGAAACAGCTATCTTTTCACCAAAATCCATGTTCTCCTTTTCTTCCAGGGCACACAAACAGCATTTCCCCTTGCAGTTAGGTGTGATGTTTTCCACTCCCACGTCTAGCCTCAACAAACCTTTCATGAGCGCTCCTCCATCTGTTTCCTTTCTGACTGGCTGGCGTGGAGATAACCCCCAGGCCCATCTTAGAAGCCCACAGATTGAACAGAGCAGGGTCTTCATCACTTGGGGCCCCGAATGACCAGATGGAGGAAGACTTGCCCTGTTGACTTGTCCACCTTCACAGTCCTATTGCATGACCAAGAAGTCAACTTCTACTGTGCATGTGTCGTTATACGTTTTTAAGGGGAGGGGAGTCATATACTAGAGTTACTCTAATAGGCCTTTATTATGTTTGATTCTTTCCTTATATTTCATGTTTTATTTACTCTTTTCTTAATTTCTTATTTACTTTAGATTCCTTATTGACACATCAATTTCTAAAACTATCTCACAAACTTATTGGAAGAAAAATAATAGAAAATATTGTAAGTGTTGTATAAGTAGAAATAACCAATGCAAAGAAAATATTTTATATTTTATATATTATTTATATATTGTATTTATGTTTATGTATTAGTTTTCTAGGGCTGCCATAACAAAGTACCACGAAGTGGGTGGTTTAAACAACAGAAATGCCTTGTCTCACAGTTCTAGAGCTTGAAGTCTGAGATTAAGGTGTTGATAGTGTTGGTTCCTTCTGAGGGTTATTAGGGAGACTCTCTCCCACACCTCTCTACTTGTGGGAGTTTGCTGGCAATCTCTGAAGTTCCTTGGCCATGGACACAAGGATGTCACCCCATTTCTGCCTTCATCTTCATATGGCATTCTCCTTGTGGACCTGTCTTGGTTTTGCTCATTTTATAAGGACACGAATTGTACTGGATGAGGTCCTATGCTAATGACCTCATCTTTATTTGATTACCTTTGTAAAGACCCAATCTTCAAATAAGCTCACAAAAATGAGGTACTAAGGATCGGTTTTCCAACATATCCCCTTTTGGGAGACACAATTTAACACAAAACGATATTACACTAGGAGGTCCAGCAGTGGAAGGGAGGGAGTTCAGGCTCTTGAATCTCACAGAGTTAGACTGGAATCCCAGCCCTGCCACTAGCCGCTTTGTTACTGAGTCCCAGCTATTTCAACTTTCTCAGCCACATTTTCTTCTTTTGTAAAATGGGGTTGGGAACCCCAACCTCATCAGGTTTTTGTGAGGGTTAAATGAAATATGAAGCACTCAATAAATGGTAACTATTACTCAGATAATTATGGTGTTAACCTATCATAATAAATGATTGCTTTGATTCAAATGTATATTAGAATACTCCACTATTGCTATGGAAATAGGATAGTGTTAAGGAAGATCCTAAATTCGTCATAGGAAAATCCAAGTAGACTGAGATGTCTTAATTGAATACTATTTATGTCATTATTTTAAATGTAATATTGACTGTGAGGCTCACAATCTCAATTCATCCTTTATTAATTGACATCTGTACTTGGATGCTTGTCCTTAGCTGAGTTTCGTTTGATACAAAACGATAGATATATCATGGGATTAGCTACTTACTTCAAAGTCATGTTCTGTCGTGATTTGTGTGTTGAAATCAATCAGCTGTTTGCAGTTGAAAAGCTACTCACAGGACTGAAAAGCCCCCCAAAAGTTTAGAATTCCGAAAGTGCCTATGCATCTGAGGAGCACACAACCAGTTCCCTTTTAGGTGTCACATTGTCCTTGAAAAGAAGCAATAGCAGATTTCCTGATATAAGTGGATGATTCTTTGATACTCAACCATTCTCTATTCAATCTCCTACAGAACAGTAGCTCTAAAAGCACATTTATTCCTGTCTTTCTTTCCTTTCCTATTTTTTTTTTTTAACTTGTAAGATTTGTTAGTTTTCACACCAGGATGACCTGAGCAAGAGACAGCTGCTGAACTAATAGAGGAACATCTGGTTGTGTAGTTGAGTTACTGCATATACCTGTGTCTGTCCACCTACAAATTGGCAAGTTTGATCCCTAGACACAAATGCTAAAATATAAACAGAATCAGTGGGAAAGCAAAAGAAATGAAAGAAAAAATGAAGTCTCAATTTGGAAATGAATGTGAGTTAAATAAGAGGAAATAGTGAAGTTTAGAAAGCAATTGTAATACCAGATGAATCAGGATATAATTATCAAAAGGAGAAAAAAGAGAAGTGCCCAAGCAATTAAAGGCAACCGGACGTATTTCCAGACATGTTACACTGCCTTTTGTCCAAGTGGATTAACACATTGGCATACTATATAGCCCCTGGCAGCATTTTTCCACTTACATTTTTCACCTGTCACTATACAATTTGTTTCAGACTTAGCTTTTGGAATTAACTTAAAATGGATTCTGGGGCTTCCAGTAAGGGACAAAAGATAAAAACCAGCTGACATGAAAGTCACCACAAATCATTCACAGCTCTAACAGCACTGCTCATGTTCCATTTCTATTTACCAAGCTGCGTGCTAAGTACATCCAGGTCCACTCTACACATTTTTTTTAAAAGGGCTATAAAATGCTTGTTGAGCTATTAGCACTCACTACAACTAGGGTTTCATTAAGGGGAATAGATACAGTACCTGGAGATGTCCGTCATAAAAGTCCATTCGGAGCACAAACAATGCTTAAAAGAGGCAGAAGGACAGCAGAAAAGAGAAGATGGTGTACGGCCATTAGACTGGGGTTGGACAGGGAGAAGCAGGGAGGAACTGAAGCAGAAAATTAAATGGTCTGATACTGACTTTGAATAATAGCTCTGGGTGACCCTGAATCTTACTACTGGAAGTGTGCACACATTAAAATTCTCCACTTGTGATCAATTTTCTGTGTGCTAGATATTTCCCCCTTCTATATGTGCTGTTAGGTGAGTAGGAAGAAGCTAGTCATTTAAAACAACTCTTGGAGGCTCTGCATCCATTTTACATCATTTGTGAAATCTGGCCATTTCCTTTCCTTTCATTAACTCCTCCAGAAACACTGGCCCACTCTGATGGGTCCTTCACTTATCAGAATCTAATTACTGCCATCCATTTTGGTTCGGCTGCCCCGGCCTAGCGCTCAGAGGGAAATCTGGGATGTGGAGGTATTTGTTAGCACCGTCAGATACATCTCCAACGGGAGGTTATTTTCCCCTATTTTTATTAACTCTTCTTTTGTCTCAAAACTGCCCACACTTCTCCATCTTCAATTATTTTCACCGATAATTTACCTCAACTTAAACCCCCATGTTAATTGTTGAGCCTTAGTGTTTAGACTTTGATGCCTTACAATTACTTAATTCCACTAATAATAGTATTAAGATAAGGACAGTTTCATAGCATCCCTGCCTCTTCCAATGTTTTACATGAAGCCATTGCTCGGCTATTCTTTTTCTATTTAGAGGAAGAAAGAGGTTTTTCCTAAAATAGTTTCTCTTTAAGATAATTTTAAAAGAAATAATTCAAGATATCCCATAGGAGGAAGAGTATATCTTTAAAGAGAAGTATGGAGAGAAAGACACTGAGTTAGAATTTTGCTTTTTATAAGGTACTACCATCCAGCATTGTACTGTTAACGTCTAGACCAAGTTATTTCTGACGAACTATAGCATAAAAACTGAACATCTAGCTTTTCTGAATATCTGAAAGGTAGGTAGAATACTGAAGCTAAAACAATCAGCTTTAAAAATTATTTTATTTTAACAGTTTTCTAGGATTTACCTTACCTCTTTGATTATGCAGAATGAAAACAGTATTTTCTCTATATTAGGAATATTGTATGAATAAAGAAGGCTAAACAGATTATTAAATTATAATACCCAAAAGAAAAAAGTGATTCTTTTTTTTTTGTAAACTCCCAAGGAGACAAACTGATCATCTTATGTTTCCTTTCATCTTCTCTCCACTGGGTCTAGAACCACTGAGTACACATGCCGTTCTCTCCTTCACAGGTGAAGTTTAGGCCATGGGGACAGTAAGCAAGTTCCCAAAGCCCCTTTAGTATGGCGACTGGTTCTTTTGTCCTTGAATGAGTTTAATTAGTATTGACTGTATTAGCTTCCTATTGCTGCTGTTACAAATGGCCACAGACCCTTATTGACTTAACACAAATTTATTATTTTTCAATTCTGGAGGTTAAAAATTCCAACATGGGTCTCACCGGGCTAGAATCAAAGTGTCAGCAGGGCTGCATTCTTTTCTGGAGGCTCTAGAGGAGAATCTGTTTCCTTGTCTTTGTCAGCTTCTAGAAGCTGCCCATATTTCTTGGCTCCTGGACCTCTTTAGTCTTACAGCCAGAAATGACCAGTCAAGTCTTTCCCTGGTTATGACATTTCTGTCCTTCTCTTTCCAATTTAAGGTCATTTGTTTGCACTGGGCACACCTAGATGATCCTATATACTCTCTGATTAGCAAATCTAGTTCCATCTTAATTCTCTCTTACCATATAACATAAAATATTCACATGTTCCAGGGGTTAAGATGTGAACATTTCTGAAAGCCACTATTTGGCCTGCCACACATCTTGTGGAAACCAGAAGTAAACTAGAGATGATATCAACTCTTGAGATCACTTGGGAAATTTCTGATTACGTGAACATGAGAACTAGATTATTTGAAGTTAACTGTTATTCAAAAATTATATTAAGTGCAATTAAAATTTATAAACAGCTCCTTCTTTAGTTTCTATAATGATGTGTCATTATTTTGGAGTTAAGACTCAGTATGATATAAGGGGAGGGATACCACTTTTGAGATCAAAAGGGCCGGTAGTCACAGTCCAGCTTCACTAGTCACTGAGCTTTGGATTTCTCCTCTTTATAACCAGGGCAAAAATGTCTACTTTGAGGTCTGTGAAGAGAAAAAAAAATATGTACAGAAAGTTATGCAAATAAAATGTCAAATAGTTTCTATTAATAGCTATAGACTATATAACTCTATAAGACACATGGTAGGTGTTTGGCAAATGTTCTTGGCCCTTTAGGGTTTGGTGCATAAAAACAGAGACTTAAGTGGAGGCCAAGTTTAACCTGGGATTCTGAGACTTTACAAAACACAAATTTGGGGTCTGGGTTTATGCAAAGGCCTGGGGCCAATTCCAGCCTTTGGTTTCAGTTGATCTTGGCGAGATTATCATGGAGCTCAGGTTTGAAATGTGTGATAAAGTTGAGATTTTTGTCCCAAATTGTGTGATAGCTGCTTCACTCCCTGGGAGAGATTTCAGTCACTGAATGTTCAGCCCTTTGAAATTGATAACTTGCTGCTTCTACTTATTTCTCTCCCTTATCCTCTTTTATAACCCCACTGTTAAATATAGCATGAGGAGAAATCATTTTGACTGAGATACATAGGAGAAATGCACTTATAATGCTGTATAATTCAAATTAATAAGGACAGATTATATCTTAATGCATGCAAAACATAATCAAGTGTTAAATGTTATTTAACCCATATCTTACCATATCTTAGACATGTAAACAGTGTATTAGACCTGGGATACTAATAATAAGCTATTGCATTCTGCTATAAATAATTATATACTATGTCAGGCAGAATGATAACCCCCAAATAATGTCCACATCCTAATCCCTGGAACCTGTGAATGTTGCTTATATGGCAAAAGGGAGTTAAGGTTACAGATGCAATTAAGGTTGCTAATCTTCTGACCTTGAGATAGGGATGTTATCCTGGATTATCTGGGTGGGCCCAATCTAATCATGTAACTCCTTAGAAGTGGACAAAGAAGAGGCAGAAGAGAAAACCAGTGGGACGGTAATGTGAGAGGGAATGGACCCACTGTTGCTGCCTTTAAAAATGGCTTTGAAAATAAAAATTCCGTGAGCCCAGGAATGCAGGTGGCCTCTAGAAGTCGGGAAGGGCAATAAAACAGATTCTTACCTAGAAACTCCAGAAAGGAACACAACCCTTTGATCTTAGTCCAGTGTGATCTGTGTTGGACTTCTAACCTATAGAACTGTAAAATAAAGTTATGTTTTTTTAAGCCATTCTATTTGTGATCATTTGTTATAGCAGCTACATAAAATTAATATATACTTTATATCTAAATTACTATGATATTTTATGGGTTAAGTAGCTTAGTCAAATTATGACACGGTATTAATAGTAACTCTAAAAATATATTTTATGTTAATTTCACATTAAATACTATTCCATTATTATTTTAATTAATATGTTTCTTCCAAAATTATACACTTCATAGATAAGGTTTTCATAAAATCATATATAACTCTAACCTTTTACAACAGTTTGAGGTTTGATAGAAAACTTTAAAGGAGATTTTTAAGAAAATGTATTAACGTGCAGGGCATTGAAATTATATAATTATATGCAAAGAATTATATTTCAGATTCCTATGATAAATTAAAAATGACAACCACATTTGACCAGGACAAATGACATTTATGTTTCTCAGATGTGAGAAAAAAAATAAATTTACTTTTAAAAGCCATTTACTGTCTATGTCTATCAAACCTATAGTCTAAGATATTAGAATTTTAAAGTTTTAAAACTATAATATTTGATAAAAACCCAAGATACTGTCTCAAATGCTCATTGTGTCATTATGAGTTAGGAAAACTATGTTTTCTTTTTTTTTTTTTTTTTTTTTTTTTTTTTTTTT
>RJWJ010043777.1:0-12451 GCA_004363605.1 Indri indri | reverse complement strand
TAGGATTTGGTAAACAAAAGTCAGGCAATAAATACCAAGAGCTTAAGGGATGGTGGAGGAAGAATATGCCATTTCTAACACACATTAGACCCCAGTTTCTGATGAAAACATGGTCATGCAGACAGCGCCTCTGTTCTAGAATCCAACCTCTCACAAAAGAAAGAGGCAGCAAAATTCAAAAGTAGACTTTTCTCATGACTACAGATAGCAACCTACTAAAAACTTCAAATAAATCATGTCTTTATCCTGCTGTAAATACTGCCGAAACCGTGGATCTTCTTTTATGTGTGAGTGCATGCCCATGCACCTGTGTCTCGAAGGGAGTGGTAAATAAAAAGAAAAATAATCATGCTGAGGTTATTTTTAAAAGGGATAAGAAAATGAATTCTAATCCATTTTAAATGGTATACTAAAAAAAAAAAAAAAATGACAACCAAGACAGATAGAATAAACAAGCTATCCTTTCTAAATCCAAATTCCAATCCATTTTTATCCAGAGCCTATTACATCCCTGAATAGCCTCTATCTAGAGAGCCCAAACAATAGCTCTGATGTACACTAACCAACCAAACAGTTCCAAAATTGTTCCTTTAAGTACTTACTCAAGTGGCAATATTTTTAATATAATTTGCAGTGCTTTGTATCTACAGGCACTCAGAAAATATTAGTAAGGTTCATTGACCAGAAAAATCCAAAGGCTGCTTTTTTTTTTCAGGCATTGCATCGTGAGTCTCGATTAGACAAGGAATGGACAGTTGGAATAACTACGTCTTTGAAGTGATATGACACATATTTGACTGAAAATGCTAATTTCTCTTGACTCTTAAAATATCAACAGGACAACTAAAACACCAATGTACAAAGTGAAAACTCTAGGTAAATATGTGTTTAACATTTAGTTTGATTCGTTTACTATTTAACAAACCGCTCTAACCACTTACTGCTAAAGCAGAAGGATATAACATACAAACACCTGCAAAGCATGAACTTCGATTCATGGCATTATTTTTTTCCCTTCTACGCTGAATGGACTGGTAGAAATTATAGTACAGTGCTTTGGCTCCCCCAAATGACACTTCTAGAGCATAATAATCCTGCCACAGAGAAAAGAAACAGATGCCAAATACAACTAGGATCCTTGTAGCCCATCTTCATTGAAAGAAATCTGTGAAGTACTCAATTCAGTTTTAGTATCATCACCCCTCATTTATCATACTCTCAATCTAATCAAAGAAAAACATTATATATTCAACCAAGAGTTTATATCTAAGTCCCAAAAGGAGAAGGAATTCTATAAATAAGAAACAGAAGAAAAAAGTGAAGGTGAAACCATTGTACTAAAGTCTGCATCGATAGAAAACGTCCAGAAAAGTAAGGGCTTTACATAAAAACGCCTAAGTGAATTAGATATTTATCATAAAAATTAGCTCCAAGATTACAACTGACCAGGCCTTCAAAAGCCAGAAAGTTCTAATTTAAGAAATAAGAATAACACTGCTAATTAGACTACTTGTTTAATTTTAAACACAATGTCTAGAGTTAGAAGTATTAGAATCAGTTCATTTTTTAGATGCATAACCAAAGTGCTTAATAAATAATAACTAACCTTTAGTGAGTTTTTACTATATGCCTGCCAAGCACTATGCAGCCTACAGAGATGATTTCATTCAATTTCACAACAATCCTATGAGAGAGATACTAGGATTTTTTCCCATTTTATAGTAAAGAAAACAAGGCATTAAAAAATTAGGTAACTTGCCCAGAGTCATAAGAATCCACTATGAGATTGACTTTCCCAGGTCTTTTCATTCCTCCTCTTTGTTTCAAATACCATTTTTTTGGTGTTTTGATTACATATTTTCAACCATGACCTCCTGAACACAGCCTAACATTTTGAATCATCCATTGCCTATCTCCACTGGCCCACTAGCACTCACAAGCAATATTTTCACAACCAAATGTACTATCCTAGCCCAAAAACATACTCCCATTTTTATACTCGCTATCATTACTAATATTACACTACTCTTATCCTCCATATTAGATAGCTTGGAGATGTCCTTACTTCCCATTCCATTAGTCATCAAATCTTCTTCAAGCTATTTCCATAATGTCTCCCGTATTTGCCCGTTTCTTTCCATTCTCACAGCCACTGCTATATAGCTCAGACCCTCATTCAGTACTTCATTTGGTCATTCGCTCAACAAATAATTCTCCTTATCATTAACACAGACACTGGCCAATATCCTTCTAAGAGGATTCTGCCATAAGTCTCAACATTCAACAGGTTAAGCATCCCAAATCTGAAAATCTAAAATCCGAAATGCTCCAAAATCCAAAGCTTTTTGAGCACCAATGTGATACTCAAAGGAAATGCTCATTGGAGCACTTCGGATTCTGGATTTTCAGATGCTCAACAAGTATATAATGCAAATATTGCAAAATCTGAAAAAAATCCCAAATCTGAAACATTTCTGGTCCCAAGTATTTTGGATATGGGATATTCAACCTGTATTACTTGGCAACCTGAAGTCTCAATTTATGTCTCAGCTCTCCACTTCCTTATTCACTGAGCTGTTGCAGTTATCTTCATCATACTAGATTATAACATTGTCACCCTACTCCTCAAAATCCTTCAACGATTCCCTGCTGCCTTTCTCCTATCTTGCTAGTCTCATCTTCCACTCTTTCCCATAATTTAATGACAAACTTTCTTGTCATAAAAGTGGAAAATCAGAACCAAGATTGATGTGGAAAATACATGAATGTATTTCCTTGAAATAAAAAAAGGAGATGGTATCATTAAAATAATGTTTAAAAAAGAGAGTGTATGATATCTAAGAGAACTCCAGAGAGGCAGAGGTTATACTATGGTTAGGAAAAATTAGATAATGGAACTATGTCTGTGTTCAAGCTGGAAAGGGAAGAAAGAAGCACACTGCACTAAAGAAGAGAAGGCTGCTGTTGCCGGAAAAAGCTGGTCCTCAAAACAGAGCTCCAGTAGTCACTTAGCCTTCTCGAAGGAGAAAGAGATCACTCTAACCCACCCATCTCATCCCAAACTATCCCTACACCTCCCTGAGGTTTGTTTATCTTCAGGGCCTGAAGACTAACAAGTTAAATTTCAGAGGTCCCCTAATCCAAAGGCAAAGTTCTCTCAATGGTTTATTCTCTCAATGGCTTGAAATGCCTCTATGGTTTTGTTTACACTATCATCATCATCATCACTTAGAGGTAAATAAATAAGTAAAACTAATTTGAGGCCAGACTTGGTGGCTCACACCTGTAATTCCAGCACTTTGGGAGGCTAAGGCAAGAGGACAGCTTCAGGCCAGGAGTTCAAGCCTGGGCAGCATAACGAGGCCCTGACCCCACAAAAAATTTTAAGAATATCTGGGTGTGGTGGCATACACCTGTAGTCCCAGCTACTCAGGAGGCTGAGATGAGAGGATCCCCTGAGCCCAGGGGTTCAAGGCTGCAGTGAGCTATGACCATGTCACTGCACTCCAGCATAAGCGACAGAGTGAGATCCTATCTCTAAAAAAAAAAAAAAAAAAGAAAGAAAAAATTAATTTTGAAAAATTAAAATTCTTTTTATAATTAACATTCCTCAAGACTGGCTATTTCAAATCATAATCGTAAATCGATGATTTCTAGTATCTATGCAAAAGTGATCCGAAGACCAGAAACCTCACTATAAGAATAGCACAAGTCCAGGAAAAATGCACCTTCACTATCTGCTCTATGAAGACATCTCCAAGGGGAACAGAAAGAACTGAATATCCCACCAAAAAATGTGTGAGCAGCCAGTCTTAATCCTTCTAATCTGAGAAGTTAGCTTGACCTATTCCACTGGGATTCTGGGACACTCTGCATTCACAAAAGATGAAGAGCTTCGAACTCTGTTTATCAAAGAGACTACAAAGAAGTATTATTGTTATGCTGCTTCTGGCTTTTTCCTTCCTTCATCTGCTATGCTCATAAGTTCTTATGGGTACTGGAAGTACATGATACTGAGGGTTTAATTTAAGAAGATTACTTTTTACAAAAAATAGAAAAACATCCAGATATAACTTTAGTTATGAAAACAACATGTCTGGGATGACAGCTACTTTAGTATTAGCAACGTAAACAATATTTTTTTTTAAAAGAGAGAAAAATGTTTAAAAAGAAAAGATGTAAAACCATAAGCCGAAATTACCTTAAATCTTCCAAAAAGAAAAAATAAGAAATCTACTACAGTCAGTGCTAATAACACTACAGGCAAGAACCTAACAGAACCATACTTGGGGACCTGCAAAGCTAAGGACCACACCTTGGATGGAACTAGTGGTTCACAACCTTATCAGACCCATTGCAACCCTTCTTTAAATATTTTAATATTTAAAATATGTTACAACACCTGCAGTACCATCCTGAAATAAAATTTAGAGATAATCTACTTACACACAGTTTTTTAGATCAATGGAATTCCATGACTAAAATATAAAAGAAAAATAAAACAAAATAATATTGGCATACATAATTGATCACAGTGCACTGGAAGACATGATCAAGCAGTTAGATACTGTACCCATTAGTAGAAACACCATGAATATACCACCTTCCAATATAGCTGGCACAGCCTGTGTGTTGGTGCCTCAAATACCACAAGTGATGTGCTTTTTCAAAAAAGTGAACAACTCACAGAAACATAACAAAGTATTATCTTCCATTAATTCACAGGATAGCTACAGTCCAGGAACAATTAGGGTATACAAAATACATGGGGGGAAAAAAAATCTGTGTTGATTTATAAAACAGTGTTTGGTTCTAGATTCCGACTATTAGAAACAGTTTAGTTTTTTGCTTTGGGGGTTTTTTTGTTTACATAAATAGTCAAGAAGGATGTGGGAAAATTCATTGTTGTACAGAACTATCCAGTGCATTATGGATGTTCCAACATCCCTATCTCCTGTCTACTAAATGCCTGTGGTACCTGCCAGTCATTGTTATAACCACCAAAAATACCACAAAGATATCCAGAGTATCTAGAAGGAGAGATGACAGCCCTATAGTCCAGAACCCCTGGACTGAATCAACACGTCATTCTCCTGAAAGCCCCAGTCTGAAATAATCAGTGCGCCTCCCTCTACGGTATCTCTCTTTCTTGTAAGCGAACAAGAAAATCTACTCAAATCCGTAACTTTTTTTTTCCTGATCTATTAAATTTTTCTCATCTCAAGCACAAAATCTATTGCTTGGATTTTGATTTATATTAATACTTGTCTTTGAATATTACATGACTCAATTGTTGAACATAACTAAACACACAATGTGATCCAAAAAAATGTTTTAAAAAAGAGAAATAAAAGGTAGCAGAGAAGAAAAACATAAAGGGTAAAGAAAAGCCAGGGGCTAGATAATGAACCCCTCAACAACTAAGTTGTGTGAATATAATGTTTTCTCTAGAGATGACACACATACGGGGAAAGCTTGGTATATTTAATATATTTGGTTTCCATTTCTGCTAAGAACTGTCAGCTAAAATAAAACTTCATAGTAAAATTATAGTTAATGCTTTAAATTCCTACACTAATGTAAATCTCTAAACTCACACCTGTGTTTGCAGATCACTTTTGATGGGCCCTGTCACCTTAAATGTTAGCCTCTATTCCACTTCATTTCAGTGCTCAGGACTAGCTGTGAAGAAACCTACTCATGTATTTAGTAACATGCTTTGTGGTTTATACATTTCAAAATATCTAGAAGTCTGACTTTTGGGGACATTACTTAACCTGAGCTTTAGTTTCCTGATGGAGCTGTTATGAGGATTAAATTATATAACCCATGTCAAACATTTAGCAAAGTGCCTGGCACTCAGCAAATACATAACGAATGTTAGCTATCAGTGACTAACTTTTCTCCACCGTCTTCTTATATCACTGGGCAGCTTCAAACCTTAATAAATCCACTGCTCATTCAGTTGTCAATCAATATTGCTTCTTTAGGAAACAAGGACCCCATGCAAGTTTGAGAATAGTTCTCTGGGTTTTCTAATATTCATACAGAAGCCTTACTTCTTGGATCAACTAAAGGCAACTGGAATATATTTGGCTATTAAGCTCCAATATAGATAACAGAAGGATTCTCTTGCACAAAAGCTTCATGGGACACTGGAATAGGGAGAGCACGCTTTGACAAGAGATAAATAGGAAAGAAAGCCAAACAGGAGTCAGGTATCAGTAGCTGAAGTATGGCACAAAGTATCTGAAAGCCAGGGAGATGAACAAGCAGAAATAGGTAGAGAATAAACAGAGACAAGTCCAGAGCAGGGATATTAATGGCTCTGTCCTTTGTATGTCTTCAGACGGGTGGGAGTAGCAGAATGGGTATATTCATTAAGGGCCTGGGCTAAATGGATAACTGTTGTTATTGAAACTACTTCCTCCAGCCTTTGTAACTCAGGTCGAGCCACTCAATGACTGAGAACACAAAATGAATTATTTTTGTTTACAAATCCATAAGACCTCAGTATCCCTGGTTCTTAGTCTCATCCAAAAGACCTAGGAAAATGCAATCTGACCTAGACCATGAAATCTGAACTAGACCATGAAATAGGACTTCAACCAAAAAGGATTAAATTTTCAGGGAACTTGGAAGGAAAAGGAAAAGGTTAGGAAGATTATGGACTGGAAAAATAATGTATGCAGTATTCAGAACACCTTCGGAAAACATGAGTAACACTTCATAATGTAAATGTTTAATTACAGAGAATATTTAACACTACAGATGATATTTAGTAAAATTAATTTCCTTCTTTTAGGATCTAAATATATGTGTGTGTATACATATATAAAAGATTATAAGACAATTAAAGACATAGCTCCGTATGTGAGAAATTCAGCTACTTTAAAATCATACATTTTTTTTTTTTTTTGAGACAGAGTCTGGCTCTGTTGCCCCGGCTAGAGTGCCGTGGCATCAGTCTACCTCACAGCAACCTCAAACTCCTGGGCTCAAGTGATCCTCCTGCCTCAGCCTCCCGAGTAGCTGGGACTACAGGAATGCGCCACCATGCCCGGCTAATTTTATATATATATATATATATATGTATATATATATACACACACACACATATATATATATATATTTTTAGTTGTCCAGATAATTTCTTTCTATTTTTAGTAGAGACGGGATCTCGCTCTTGCTCAGGGTGGTCTCGAACTCCTGACCTTGAGCGATCCACCCGCCTCGGCCTCCCAGAATGCTAGAATTACAGGCGTGAGCCACCGCGTCTGGCCTAAAATCACACATTTTTTTCAAGGGCAAAGTCATAGGCATGAAGAGTTATCAACAATGAGAAGATATTCTATATCCAAAAGCTATATGAAAACTTTAAAAGAGAAATGACTTTCGTAAGTTATTTTGAAAATTTTTGCATATGTTAATTTTAGCCTTCAAGGGTAATTCAGCTTGAAGTTTCACATTTAGCCATAGCATCTCTAGGCTTAAACTTTCATGAGCAGAATCTAATTTTGTAGCTTGATTAGAAAAACCCAGATTCTGTGAACTCCAAAATATTGCTACTAAAGACCATCTGCTATGGTGTATTTTTACAACTTTACGCATAAATGGTTAGGCCTCAACTAACTAAATAGTCAATGAACTTTTTCCCTATTCTCCAAATATAAAGTGTATCAATATTTTACTATAGCTGCCCAATAAATATACATAAAATAATACAAGGTTGGTTTCCATAATTATTTGATGTTAAAAACCACTATGAGAACAAAAGTATTATATTTATAGAGTTTACTGATAAAAAGGAAGTCCTGTGTTAATGCCCTCATATAAATCATTTGGAAAGAAGTCATAGGTATGCAATTATAACAGAAACGCACAAAGAGCTTGGTCTAAGTCATGAAATTTACTATTTAGAGACATAACAAATTGAAGTTTGCTAACCAGCATAATCCCTCAAATCCAGTTCAATGGAAAAACTTCATTTTGTACACAACATATACCTATCACCTAATATTTAACCCTGAGAAAAGATAAGTACTTCCACGTTACTAAACTAATCTTAAAGATGTCTAGTGTTCATGAAACAGAACAGAGACAAATCTTTTGAATCTGGCTACTATTTTCTCTAGAGATTAATTCAAACATCCACTCAACGAGCAAAGAGCACGCTGCTTGGAACCAGCAATCTTGCCTACTTCACAGTCTTGGAATGTAAAACAATTACTTCCCCATTCAGAAAATAAGTTTGAGCCCCTTGACAAAGACTCTCTCTCCTTGACCTAACTAGTCAGGCTCTTGAAAACTCTTTTTGACTAGGGTCCGCTAATTCAGTTTTAGCAAGAATCCTGCTGAGTTGGTTTAGGAAAAATCCCCCATCCTTGGTCTGACCATCCTCAATATCTTATCACTCTGTTCTGCCTTCAGCAAAATTCCTTAGGTCAGTTTGGCAAAGAATTACCCTACCTCTTAGTGATTTGCCATCCACTCAATCCTGCTTAAGTACCCACTTGTTCCTATTATATTCCAAGTTGAGCTCATCTCTCTCCCCACTACAAAACCCTATCAGTGGCCTCCCTTGAATAAAGTCTTCCTTACTGTCTTTGACAAGTAACATGAATAATTTTTTTCTTCAATACTCTTCATCTGATTATTAACCCTTTTCTCTTCAGTTCCTTTTAGGTCTGGAATTTCCACCAAGAGTGTTGAGAGTGTGTGTCTTACCAACTCACTTCACTCTTCTCCAGGCTCCATTTCCATTTCTGTCATAGTCAATGGCGTATTAGAAGTCCTGTGAAAAACCTCCAAGCTTATCAAACCCATGTGTTCTCTAGACTACTCTACTCTTAACACCTGCATGTCCTGTCTCAGTTCTGTATCACCACTTTATTGTCAAAAATTTATTCTGTGTCAAAAGATACATAAAGTTACACATAGCTCTCCATTTTACAGACACCACACTAAAATTGCTTGGCAACTTATTAATAGACCTATAATAACTGGAGATCCCAGAGGGTAGGTATAAAGAGAGTAACATATATTTGTGAATGGCATTTTCATATTTAGAGTGATAGAAATGGAATAGACCACAATGATGAAGGCACATTCCAAAAGAGCTACAACAACCCAAATTATACCAATCGACACTGAAAACAATATAAGGGCCAAAATGATCAGAAAACCATGACTACCTCAAGGCCAATTTATAAACATCTCAGAAATAATGCTAGACAAGTAAAATACTAAAAGTATTTTTAAATTCTATACACGTAAAACTATTAAATCAATGTAAACTCAATGTTCCAATTTTAACAGGAGAAGAGCAGCCAAAAGTTCCTAATAAATTCATAACTGACATTTTCAATAACAAATGACAAATTAAACTTTAATTCATGTTCACTAAAAAGTTATCAGCCAAGAATGACAAGAAATAATTTCCAAAGATAAAAGAAATTAGGGTTTTAAACTACAAGGGATGAGAAATTTTAAATGTCACATTCAGGATAAGAACAGCTATTTTAAAATAAGCAAAAATAAACAATTCAAAGTTTTCATGTACTTGTTTTTAGTGAGCCAGGCAATGAAGTTACCAACCACACCTGCCTTTACTCAAAAGCCCTCACTTCCCTGAACATAAACGACAAGTGAACAACATTAGTTCTTAATATGCAGTGGAGTTTTCAATTATGATACTCTCCACATCTTTAAGGATGCACAACTTTACTGTCCCTGCCATTCTGTACTATTCTAATGAAACGCATCGTGCCATAGATCCACTGGTATTTCAAAACAAACAAAAAATATTTTTGACTGTGCTAAGAAGGTTTTTAAAAACACCCAAATAGATAATAAGTTGCTATCAGGCTCTGGACTGCAACAGCACAGAAACCCTTTATCTATAACGCTGACAGCTGCCAAAGCTTGACCTTTCTCCAACTGGCCAACTGAAGAAGCATTAACAGAATGTGTTTAACCTTATCCACATTCACCTTTAATGTGACCCAAGGTTAAGTCAATCAGCTCAGCAAGGAGAGATCCAAAATGGTTGCCATGGACAGCAATATTTATTCATTGTTAATCCTTCTTAGAAATTTCAGATTTAAAATCCAAGTTATTTACATATAAGTCAAAAAATGAAAAATATCCATTTGTCCTTTTTAAACACTTCGTTTTAAAGCTTTTTTTTCCTATGTCATAAAGATTCAGAATCTACTATCCACTAGAAACCTAAGTATAAACTAAAAAAGTATCAACATACTGCCCAAGTCAGAAATAGAACGCTAAGAATTAATGATCCATTTTTCTGTACATATTTCTCCATCAAAGAAAACATAATGCAACTTAGTTATAACACTGCTTCTCCTCCTAACATAAAAATATATTTATTTTACAGAAGTAGATCAATATAAAAGCCACTGCAGCATTAAGGAAACTGAAAAGACAGTGAAATGCACACAAACATATCACACAAGCACTTTAAGTCCAGACAGACTCTAAGACATGTGTGCCAGCAATTCAGCTTCTGCGACAAGGAAACCAAGGTGGCCCCATGGCTTCCCACTCCCTACTGTTTCCTTCTGCCTCAACTTAGGCAGCAGGACCTTGACTTACACAGCAGGTCACATATCAGAGACTACCTTATGCAACACATGCTAATAACTTTTCCCCAACCCTTGCTTTGTCCTGAGTCTAAAAGCATCACCAATACCTGACTTAGTATAATAGTTTTCAAACATACACTAAATATTCTAACCAAAGTGAAGAAACTGCACACGTTCCTGTTAATGAAATGGTAAAAGTTGGAAAAGCCTAAAACGAAATGGGGAGAGCTTACAGGGCCCTGGGGGCAAGCTAACCAAGAGCACCTGAACTCCAGTGCCTTAATTACCAGTATGGGATGCCATGTGCTGGGAATTACCAGTACCAGAAGAAAAGGGCAAAAGGTCTGTGCCAGGAAAGTGAGTGCAATCTATCATCACAGGAATGGTTTTTCTGCCAAGCCCCCTGAATATTTTCTTGTTCTATCTCCCATGAATCCCCACCAGCCACAAACACACTCAATCAAGCTTTACATTCTCCGGTTTATATTTCAAAACCATAAGGCATGATGTTTTCCACTACCTACACACCTCCACCCACGTTCTGATAACCCCCCTAGGAGGACTAGCTCCTTTTTCCTATTGCCCCACTAAGAATCATTGAGCTAGAAAAACCAGAACAGTCACACAAGAATCCAAAGTTACTGCTCCTTTTAGAAACTGTATAAGACCACCCTGGGATGTATAAATAGGGATATTAATTTTCCTTTCAGTCAATCTTTCAACTTTATCCATATTTCTCCATCTTACTTTAATGTATATGTTTATTATAATGAACCTCAAATGACCTACAGAGTGAAACAGGCTATTAATTAATTAATTATAGCTAACAGACTAGAAGCAACTAGAGTAATATTAAAAACCATAACACTGACTTCCAACACACTTGTTAAAACTATGCATACATTTCCCACAAATTCCTACTTCCTAAAACAAAAAGGCCCAAAATAGTTGATTTTCAATCTAATTGACTCCAAACTTCTCCAAAATACAGGCATCTGCTACCTCTGTACCCTCTACAATACTACCAGTTAACATATATGCCAGACCCACACCAAGCACTCTGTACACACTAACTCACTTAAACCTCACAGATCTGAGGTAGGAATTGTTATTATCCCCATTTCAAAGAGGAGGAAACTGAAGTACGGATTAGAAAATTTATCCAAAATAACATAGCTGAAAGTCTGTCAAGTCTGAAATTTATTTTTAGCCTCCTTCTAAGCCAACAAGATAGCCTGTTACTGTCTATGAGATAATGGCAGAAGATACAAGACTCCTGCATCGGTGACAAAGAACTTTACTACTCATGTCACAGGAAGCAGCAAGAGAACCAGCAAGTTCTCCTTGCTCAGTCCCATGGGGGCAACATGATACAGCCTAGATCAATGGTCTGCAGTGGGTTTACACTACAACTAAGGAACACTGAGAACCAACAGCTTTAAGGAAGATATCACTTCATCCTTCAAAGCTGCTTGCTAAAAACACAGTTGTTAAGAAATGGCCTGGATATAGAGTGGTCATGACCATTCATTCTTGACTTACCCAGCAAGATGTGCAGGAATATAAGAGACTCATGTAGGAATCTTTCCCAACACTGGTATATGTGGAGGGAGAAATAAAACCCAACAATACAACATCCACCTAGCAAATAGAAGACACTAAATGTCTACTAAATGTTTGTTCACTTCCTTCCATGCAGTCTCTTTCCACCAACTCATATAACCCATAGTATTCCTTGTTACAGTGAGTGTATCTTCCACTTGTCAGCACAAATGTCTTTCACCTACTGCAACTTCTACTTTTTTATTTGGCCTCAAGCCACGCATTCCAACACCAAAAGAAAGTCT
>RJWJ010043776.1:0-12443 GCA_004363605.1 Indri indri | reverse complement strand
TTTTTGGCTGTATTTTTTGATCTTCCGTTTCTTTCCTCTTATTTCTCTTGAACTCAATTCAATCAGACATTCGTTCCAATCCTCCCACTGAAACTATTCTTCAAAAAATTAACGATGATCTTCTTGTGGCTAAAAGCAAAATCATTCCACAGTTCTCATCTTAACCTGTCCATAGCTTTTGATAAAGTTAATCATCATGCGGTCCTCCCTGAAACACTTTATTCATTGACCTCCGGGGTACCACACTTACCTGATTTTCCTCTCACCATTAAGACCACTCCTCTCTTAGCCTTTTCTCCTGGCTCCTTCACGTATCTCTAATCAGTAATGCTGGAGGGGTCCAGAGCTCAGTCCTTTTACCTTTTTTTTTCACCCCTGACTACTTCCCTTATCCAGTCCCATGGCTTAACTGCAACCTACCTACCAATAATTTCGAAATTTATCTAGACAGCCCAGAACTCTCACCTGACTCCTGACTATCTCCTTCACATCCTCACTTGTATGTCTGGTAGAATTCTCAAACTTAACATGTCCAAAAGGTCTTAATAGCTCTTGATAATTTCCCCTCCAAATCAGCTCTAACCCCAGTTCTGCATTACTTGTATCCTTACCCTGGACTAGTTCCCTATGGCTGCTCTAATAAATTACCACAAATGTAGTGGTTTAACAATGCAAATTTATTTTCTCATAGTTCTGAAGACCAGAAGTCTGAAACTAGTATCACTGGATCAAAATCCAAACGTCCAGGATTGTACTCCCTTTGGAGGTTCTCAGAGGGAATTTATTCCTTGCCTCTTCCAGCTTTGGGTGGCTGCTGGCATTGTTTGGCTTGTGGCTACATTATCCAGTCTCTGCTTCTGGGGTTACATTACTTTCTTTTCTTCTGTCTGTGAATAAAATCTCTCTCACCTCCTTGTAAAGTACATCCATGATTGCATTTATCACTTGGTTCCCACCTTGATAGTCCAGGACAATACGATCATCTCAAGACCCTTCATTTAATCACATCCGCAAAGACATTATTTTTCTTTCTTTCTTTTTGCCATGTAACATAGCATTCATGATTTCCATGAATTAGGACATACATCTTGGGGGCAGGGTGTGTGCTGCTTTTTAGCCTATCACAACCTTTTTCAGGTCTCTGCAAATCCTTCTGTGACCACGTTATTTACAACCTCCTTCTCACTGCCACCAATGACCCTGAACTCGCTATCCCCTTTTCCTTTATGTTTTTATCCTCATAGCCCTTATCATGATCTAAAATAATTTTATATAAGTATATATAATCTAGTTCTTTGATTTTTATTTATCTTTTCTCACTACAGTTGTAAACTAAATAGAGATAGAGATTTTTATTACTGATCCTTAGCTCAGATTAGAAATGCATCTGTATAAATATGCATGTTAAATTATAACTTTTGTATATATAATTACATCATTTTTATTGATCTTAATTAGCTATGTATATCACACCCACACCCAAGTTTATCTTTGGAATTGTTACTGTTAGAGCTCAGTCCACAAGTTATAAAATTTGCTTTTTAAATTTTAATTGGTACTGCCAGACTATTTTCCCAGATGGCTGTATCAATTCACATTCCCACCAGCATTATGTAAAAATGCTTTTACCCACATTATTGATACATTTTATTGCAATCTTTCCTCTTCCATTTAAGTCATACTGATATTTTTATTTGTGTATTGTGTTTTATATTTTAGTCTTTGTCTTTGTGCCCAAAAGCTTTTCTAAGTTCTTTGTGTTTCTCCTTAATTGCAGTATCTAAAACTAGAAAGGATACTCCTGAAAGCTCTTAATCATTGCTAAATGTTGGGTGCTTATCTCATAGATCTTCATTAACAGTCTTCCCTTCTCGTTGTTTGTTTATTGTCCCCAAGGTTTTTTTTTTTTCAAGACTACTTTAAGTAAAGAATTTATTATTTTGCTTTCTACTTCATCCTATAGAATACTACAAGAACTGGTATCATTTTTAATTGAGACCGATCCCCAAAAGATCTACTTGTTCTGTTATCTGGCATCATTATCTCATATTATCTTTTATGACCATCATTAAAGGATTGCTGAATACATAGTTGAAAATACTTCTTGAAAATCCAGGAAAAAACCTGCAATATTTTACATAAATCAACACTGACCCAAAATGTAACAAATCGTCGGCTATAGAGCTATCTATTTGCACCCATTGGTTATCATTGTCTCGGGTGAGAATAAACTAAATTTCTTCTATATTGTCCCATAACTCCCTAAAAGATAGGAAATGTGTACATGGAAAGTATGAAATATAAATGAAGAGAGATGAAACTGCGTGACACATCTGAGATTTCCTTTAAGGAAAAGAAAATTAGACATGGATCTAGAAGCACTAAGGAAATTCTGACCTAAAAGTTTCAGAATTCTGTGTTCTGCATTATCAGCTTTATAGTCCCTTGCATGATTCATAACTGATGGAAGGTTGGAAGTTACCATCTGACAAAGCAGAACTCTTCGTATTATAGTTTTATATTTACTTTGTCTTTTGACACTAATTTTATTTTTGTGCTAAGGATTCGTTAATAAAATTCTTCTAGTTGATAGCTATAGAGAAATTCTTGTTTTAAAATAACATTTAAGAAAGTATTTATATATACTCACAGAGAATGAGTAGGAGACTGTTTTTGCTGGATCTTAGTTTTTACATAAACACAGAATGAACATTATCAGTCACCATATTCTATGTACACACTAAAAAAATCTGTCAAATGAATTAAGGCAAATTCTTATACATAAAAATTGTTATTTAATCTTTACAATCTGTTTGCCACTTATCAAGATATAACCATATACGTGCATTCAATTAAGTAAATTTGGTTTTTACAGCTTACATTTTGAACCAACACTGTAAACCAAGCTTTCTCAGCCTTGGCACTATTCATATTCTGGGCCAGACCATTCTTTTTGGTGTTAGGGGTAATGTCCTTTGCACTTTAAGATGTTTTTCAGCATCACTGCCTTCTACCCACTAGTTGCTAAGAGCATCCCCACCGACCCATTATGACAATTTAGTGTCTCAGACATTGCAAAAATCCCTTGGGCAAAAAGCAGGGTTTTTTTCCCTGGTTGAAATCCACTGCCATAAGTTAAGAAATATTACTATATAATATTATAATGTAATATTATACCTTACATCTGAGTACTTTTAGATTGGATTTCTAATTATCTGAGGTCACAATAGTTTCTTATATACCATTAAAATATTCAGATATATAAATTATTAAAACACTACAACTCATTAACTGCCAGATGTAGGGATAAATATATCTCCAATGGATATGATAAATTGTGGAATATTTTAATAATCCTATAAAAGAGTATCTAGCAAGCATTATTTCACTTATTTTATGTCTCCATAGAGCATAGCTTGCCTCATTTAAATACAAATAAAATTAAAGTAATAGATTATTTGTATAATCATTTGTCACTCATTATTGATTATAAATATTTAAGGAGTCCAGTTCTATATGTTTCATGACTTGTCATATCATTAAATGAGAATGCTGCCCTCTATTAACATTTCACTATTCTGCATCTGTAAATTTATTAAACCGGAAGGGGTTTCTTCTCTGCTGTGTTCATATTATATTTGAATATTTACCTCTTCATCAAAGTTCTGTTTTAATATCTTGATTATTGATAGTAATAATTATTAACAATTTAAAATTGCTTCTGTGTACACAGTGGTATATTACGAAGTCAATCCACTGTGGAAAAAAAAGTGTACCCCTTTATCAGGTTGGTGCAAAAGTAATTGTGGTTTTAGCATTCTTGAAATTTGCCATTTGATATTGGAATACATTCTTAAATAAATGTGGTTATGTTATACATCATTTTAATGAGTCTAGCTTTATTTTTTTGTAATGACTTATTGCTGTTTATGTTTATTTTAGACTATGGAAATTATATTAGACAAAATGAAATTTAAGCGATTTTCTTATTCTCGTTCAAAATGGGTTGTTAAGCAGTAGAGACAATTCGCAATATCAACAACACATTTGGCCCAAGAACTGCTAATGCACGCACGGTGCAGTGGTGGTTTCAGAAGTTCGCAAAGGTGACAAGAGCCTTGAAGATGGGGAGCACAGTGGCCGGCCATGAGAAGTTGACAACGACCAATTGAGAGCAACCATCAAAGCTGATCCTCTTTACAACTACACAATAAGTTGTCGAAGAATTCAATGTGGACCATTCTACAGTCATTTGGAATTTGAAACCAATTGGAAAGGTGGAAAGGCTCCATATTGGGTGCCTCATGAGCTAACCAAAAAAAAAAAAAAAAAAAAAAATAGTCGTTTTGAAATGTTGTTTTCTCTTTTTGTGTGCATCAAGGAAGAATTTCTCAATCAGATCGTGACATTTAATGAAAAGTGGATTTTATATGGCAACAGGTGACAACCAGCTCAGTGGTTGGACTAAGAAGCAGCTCCAAAGCACTTCCCAAAGCCAAACTTGCACCACAGAAAGGTCATGGTCACTGTTTGGTGGTCTGCTGCTGGTCTGATCCACTACAGCTTTCTGAATCTCAGCAAAACCATCACATCTGAGAAGTAGTCTCAGCAACTAGATGAGATGCACCGAAAACTGCAATGCTTGCAGCTGGCATTGGTCAACAGAAAGGGCCTGATTCTTCTCCATGACAATGCCCAACTGCCCATCACACAA
This sequence comes from Indri indri, assembly GCA_004363605.1. NCBI lineage: Eukaryota > Metazoa > Chordata > Mammalia > Primates > Indriidae > Indri > Indri indri. Next base: position 7,729 of record RJWJ010043776.1, on the reverse strand, counting down.
CCAATGCTTCATCCACCATATTCACCTGACCTTTCACCAACTGACTACCACTTCTTCAAGCATCTCGACAACTTTTTGCAGGGAAAAGTTCCACAACCAGCAGGATGTAGAAAATGCTTTCCAAGAGTTCGTCGAATCCCAAAGCACAGATTTTTATGCTACAGGAATAAACAAACTTATTTCTCATTGGCAGAAATGCCTTGATTGTAATAGTTCCTGTTTTGATTAATAAATATGTGTTTGAGCCTAGTTATGATTTTAAATTCAAGGTTGGAAACCACAATTACTTTTGCCCCAACCTAGTGTTATACTGTGACTAATTTGTAACTGTTTTGATTCCTACACTTTTTTCCAGCTCTGTTAGAATACTATTCACAGTGTTAAATACTTCATAACTAAATTTTTCATGTGTCATCTATATAGTAATTTTCTTAGTTTGAATAGTATTTATATTTTCAGCCTTCTCTTACTACCCTGCACATAGTAAATGTTCCATAAATAGTTTTTGCCTAAGGAAACAACCTTACTTAACAATTAGGTAATCTTAATGAAGAAATAAACAGAATATATTTTATAAAGTATATATTTTCTATTATGTTAATTTCTTTATAAAAAGCGACAAAGATGTTAAATGTGATGTGTCTAACTAAATGTTAAAAAAGTGATTTTTACTTAAAAAAATTACATGAAATCACAATCATCTTAGAACTCTTGAAATAAATATTATCTTGCTGATTGTGGGAAGGTTATACCTCTTGTCTGTATTGTCAATGATCACTTCTTAAGAGATTATATTAGTTTAATCTAGAAATTTTACTTTTATTTATATCTAATGAAGACAAAATATATTAATATATTTTAAAAGAGTCTGTTGTTAGTTATACTAATAAAGCTTCATTGTAATAGAAGTGGACCATTCTCAATAAATGAAAGAATTATAATATTAAGAAAAAGTACCCAAAACAAGGAAATAAGGAAAAAGAATGCCTGTGTAATCTATTCAATGACACTGTAGAACATTGCCCAACAGATCTACTCAAAGACTGTTTAATTGTCCAGCAAAATTTAGCTTTGTTTAACTTGCTATTCACTATTGATTTGGGGCCAGATATTATTCAGTTGTTCATTTTTGTCTGGAGGAGATTCAAATGATTTCTGTATGGTAGAATAAAATGGCCACAATTTATGTTTCTATTTCTCTGAGGTTATTAACTGGTTCTTAATCTAACTTTGTGATCTCTTTCCAACATTCTTTTTTGAGTGACGAAATACTCCACACTTCAAATGTTCTCTGACCATGTTTTACAATTTGTTTTTTTTTGGTTTCAACTTTGAAAATGACATTTTCACAATAATTATAAGATTCTAAGAATGTTTCAAAGACACAGATATCCCTAAGAATACTGACCTGAACATCAGCTGATGTTAGCTTAACCTTGGTTGTAAATGATATTCTTAAAGAAAGCAGTAAAAGACCATTATAAAAGGGTATTTGGTTCCTGAGAGGCATGTGGGTCAATTACTATTGATTGAGAGAGAGAGAGGAGAGGATGGTAGGGTGTGGGGAGTGAGGAGAGCAGAGACTTGAGTTTATTTGATAATTTTTACAGGGATAGATTCTGATAAAATTAAACTTAAAGAATCAAAAAAAGTCGCAGAAATTTCTGTGGCTTTAGTTTGTTCATGCACTTTAGGTCAAACGTTAGAAAAAATAATTAAGATTGAAGAGATATGAAAACCCTCCTACATCTCTTCTATAGGAAGAAACTGTAAGTGGGAGACAAATATTCATACTTAGAATGTGTATCTATTTACAGCTGTCACTTTTGGGAGTATCTCCCTTAAACAGGAGAAAATATTTGTACACTGAGATTTCTAGGATTATTTTTGCCTCGCGTTTGTGAAAGACATTTTATTTCTAAAGCAGTGTTGAGTAGAAACCAAGTTTAGCATTTTAATACAAAACAATTTAGGGCTATTATGAGTGCAAATAACTGAGAAAAAAAGGCAGCTAGAACTAAAAGACATCTAGTTGAAAAATGTTCCTTCATGCAGTGGGGTCTGGGTAATTTAGAGCTCTTATAATGGCTTAATAATGCTTTAAAAAATCACCCCTGGGCATAGAAATTCAAGCCTTACATTTTATTTTTGGAGACTCATTAATGAATAAAGAACCACTTTACACTGGTTTTGTTAGTAACATGTATTAAATGATTTATTTAACTAGCTAATTCAGACTCTGGATGATGCATGATGTGGGAAAATTAATATAAGAAATAATCAGAAAAATCATAATTTTCAGTTTCCGTAGACTTTGCATTAAACTGGTACTTGTAGATAGGGTCTCTGAGTAAATTAGCAGAGTGCATATATTTTGGCAGGCACAGAACCACAGTCATGGTGCATGGTAGTAACACCGAAGCAAGTCATTGGCTTACATGCTCCATTTGCTTCTTTATGGTTCAAAACCAGTGCTGAAATGCTAAAGGATAACCATTTTCTTCCTTGTGTGGTTGGGCTCTCCCTGCTGGACTGACAGATATGAGCAATACATGGAGGCCCACCAATATTCCTTGTGTGATACAGACACGGATACCAGTATCACATCTATCACTACTGTCCTTATTCAGGGTAATGCTGTATAGGTGCTTTATAGGTGTCTTTCACTTTGAAATAGAACGTGAAAGGTAAAAAGCATTACAGATAATGCTTTGTAGGTGTGTTTTACTTTGAAATAGAAACAAGAATCTCTCAGAACTGCACAAGTTAGGCACAATTAGTGATCATCAAGATTAGAATCAAGTGAGGTCTATTGGCACAATGTTAAATATTCAGGGCTTTTGAAGATATCCCAAATTATTACATACTTATGTTCCACTTGGAGTCTAAAGAAGTGTGTCTGTTTGAAGGGAAAAAAAATCTAAGAACCTAGAAGTGTTTATACTGTTGATAAGCAGAGTCTGTCATAACAGATATGCTGTGAATGGTGATTTTCTAAGCTGAGACAAATCACACTGAATTTTGAAATCAAATGATGCAGAAATATCATATTATGGTAGCTACTGGAGTTTAATACGATATGGTGCCATGTAGATCTACATGAGATAACCCTCATTTCTTACTATTTCTACCATTATATAAAAAGAAAAAAAAAAAGTCAAGGTTTAAATTCTCACTTCTTCACTTTTGCTAACAAAACCACTGTTAACTTGGATCACAGTATAGTCAAGCACATAGAGATGATCAAATTACATAAAAACTTTTCTATTTATGGAAAAATGGGGACAAGGAGAAAGAGCAGAACAGAACACTGAAAAGAATAGATGCCAGCATGACAGCTTGTTTTAGAGTTCCAGATCCAGTTTGCTAATGTGTACATTTGCATAAGTCACTGGGTTTCTGCTTCAATTCCATCATCTGTAAGGTGTCAATAATAGTATACCATAGGGTTGTTGTGAGAATTAAATGAATTTATGTATGCAAAATATTTAGAACAGTGTGCAGCATATAGTTCTTCACAAATGTTTGATATAAATATTGTTATGCAGTTTGGTTTGTATATTGAGGGACACTGTGTTTCAGTGTAAACAGGCCAGCCCAGTGTTTTTTTCCTCTCTTATGGAGTCAACACAGGACATTTCTGTGACCCCAGATGTGTGGAGGTTGTTTTTCCACACACCAAGCAATTCTCCAGTAGACACCAGCTGGATGTCCTTTAATTAAATTCAATTCTGACACTGTTTACCTGGAGATAGTGTCAGACCTCATATACTGAGGACTCAGTCCCACAAGACTGCCTCCCACCTCCGGTGCCAGTCACAAGCATGGGTTGTGACTTGTGCTTCTGGCCTCCTGCTTATAAATTGAGGTTCCCATGACTCTTTCCTTGGCTTCAGTGAATTTGCTAAAGCACTTCCCAGAACTCGGGGAAATACTTTACTTGCACTTAACTTACTGGTGTATTAATAAAAGATATAATAAAGGATACAGATGAACAGACAGGTGAAGGGATACATAGGGCAAATTTGGAAGGGTCCTTAATGTAGGAGTTCCATACTGTGGAACTGGGCTGTGCCACCCTCTCAGCACATGGATGTATTCACCACTCAGAAGCACTTCAAATCCCATAATTCAGGGATTTATATGGAGGCTTCACGCAGGCACAATCAATTATTAACTTCATTTCTAGTCCCTTTCCTCTCGAAAGAATGGGGGAGGGAGCCGTAAGCTCTAAGTTTACAATTATAGCTTGGTCTTTCTGGATACCAGCCCTTATCCAGGAACCCACAAAGAACCACCTCATCAGAACAAGAGAAGCTCCTATCACCCAGGAAATTCCAAGGTATGTGGGGATTCTGTCTTAGGAGTGAGGGCTGAGACCAAACAGTAGAACACAAGATCCTCCTGTTGATCTAGTCACTTAGGAAATTACAAGAGTCATAGGAGCCGTGAGCCAGGAACTGTGGACAAACCCCAAAATATGTATTTTGCAATGTCTCACACTCTTTCTTTTTTTGGAAGAGACTGAAAAATCCCCCTACCAATATCCATTGTCCCTTTTTCTCTTTCTAGTAATAGAATCTTTCCTGCCTAACCAAGTTTTAGCAGGGAGCAAACTGGAGACTACTTTTTTCAGATTCCCTTGCAAATAGATAACGTATGAAACTTTTAGGTCACTTTCTTTACTGCTTGCCCTTTTCTCATTATTTCTCATTTCCCAGGGCTAGAATATAGATATGGTATTGGTGAGCTAGCTTCAACCATGCAAATAAAAGAAACACTAGGAGATTGCAGAGAAATGCGATTGAATAAAACTGTGATTCTCTAGAGGATTTTGTGAATCTGAGCCATCTACTGACCCTTAAACACCCACCGAGGTTTGTGTGTGAAATAAAGGAGAAATAGACTTCAATTTTGGTTCATTCTTTCACAGCAATTTAACCTATGCCCTAGCAGAGCAAATCGTCTCTCCCTTTTTCCATTTCTCCAATGGAAGTTTAAAAGATAATTAGTTTACTTGTAGGGCTGTTACAGTTGAAAGAGAGTACTTAAAAAATATGTTTAACATAGAACACGGCATATTTTTTCCTGAATGTAATAAATATTCTTATTAGATTATTTGACTATGTATATAAAATATTTTGCATGAGAGCTTTGTTTTCTGTAGGCTCTTTAGTCTTTCAAATTGTATCCTCAAAACCAGAATAAATGAAATTGTCAATTATATGTAATGTGATATTGTGTGAATTTTAAAGATTATTTCATCTGTTTCTCATAAATGAATCTTTATAAACAGTCATGTTTTTGGTCAAGTCAGCTTAGGAAATTTTATGAACACTTCGCCTCACCCCCATTCTTTTGAATTTTTCAGTTATCGTTAATGTATCAAGGTCTGGAAAAATTCCTACAAAAATAAATCTGCTTTACTGTTTGATATATTATGTGCTAAATATAATGCTTGACCTACGAGCACATTTTCTTAATGTAACACAAATTAATGTCACACAGGAGAGTATTAGGAACACAGATTAAGATGAGATTATCTAGTCTAATGGACACTTGGAAATGTGTGGAAACGTTTCATTTTTCTGTTTGTCACAATGACTGGGTAGTTGCAATGACATTTGGTAGGTGGGAGTCAGAGACCCTTAACAAACTAGAAGAGGGACCTTCCCATACAACAATCTTCCCCCTCCGTCTCTTATCTCTCAATTACTGATGCTGCGTTGAGAAACGTGAATTTCTGCTCCCCTTCTTTTAGGGCATTTGTGGACGTGTGCTGAGCATTATTGATAAAAGATGTGTGTTGGTCCTTGAGCTTGAACCCAGATTAAACTCCTTATGTGGTACTCTCCTGGGGTCAGATTTTCTGATTCAGATGTTGTCGTGCTAAGTAATATAAATAAGAGTGAATTTAAAATTCCTCATGACATGTATTCTCATTTTACAAAGTTATATAACCCCCCCACATTAGGATTGTCCTTAGTTTTTTTTTTTTTTTCTTGAGTTATAACATCAATCATGAGGTCTGATATTAAATGAAAGTAGAATTGTATTCAGAGGAAGCAGAAAATTTCACATATTGATCCCTTGTCTATCCGCTGCTGGAGATATTTAAAGTCACAATAATTGAGAATGTTTGCGCATCTGTATTTTCTTTTTTTTTTTAATCTATGCAGCTAACTGAGGTAGAGTGCCTGAGTTTATCTAAGTAGTAATATTAATATAACTTGAATAGTTACAGTGCACTGTCAACATGATAAAAATTCAGCATTCTTAATGCTCTTGATTGAGGGTTAGAAAGTCTATAAGGACAGGGTATTCCGTGTTTAGGGAGGTGCTGAGGATCTCATAGTGCTGAGAGGCTGCAAATGTATGATAAGATCTTGGAATCTCTCAGCACAGGGCAAAGGCAGAAGCAGAAAACTGCTATTTGTTCTGTCTGCTTGAAATGCTTTTCTCTTAGTATTTGCTGAGTTTATCCTTTTCTCATCATTCAGGTTTCAGCTAAATGTTCCATTGGAAAGGGCTTCCACGAACATAGTCCTATGGGCACAACCCCATTCTCCCCACTCACTTTCTATGTCAGATCATATTTTGTTTCTTCCTCATTGCACTTTACATGGCATATTTGATTAAAGTATTACCTAAATAGGTTTTCGTCATCATCTGCTATACTATTATATTATACATAAGATTGCACAGTGAAAACTATCTTGGTCACAGTCCTTTCAACCAAAGTGAGCAATCTCTTCAGTACATTGTTTTGAATGAATGAACATCTCACATGATAAATTTATTATAATATTAGTAAATATAAATTTTCTTATTAAAACTAATATAATTTTGGTGAAGTTAACTCTTGCTATTTTATGTTTTTTCAGGGGTTTTGCCTCTCAAGGTATAGAGGGAATGCAGTGCAAATATTCTATTACCTATGTACAATATTTTTTATATCCTGATTTTTTGTTCTTATGCTCCTAAGGTAGAAGTTTTGAATACAGTGAGAGGTGGGGAGAGCGTAGGATTGAAGTAAGGAAAGCAGAGAATATGTAGAGTGTAACCCTTAACAATCAACCAGCAATAATGTCAAGTAATAAAAAATTTAATCATCATATGTAAAGTTTTGTAGATATAGTTCAAATTTAGGTGTACATTTTATTTTTTAAAAATGAAACAAAATATTTTAAATATTTGTATCTAAATTATTCTTCAATTATGTGATTATATAAACTGGTTATATAAACTGATATCAGTTTATATACATATTTAACATTTATATGTAAAATAGTTGCACAAAACCTAAGATGGCAAATGATAACTTTGCAATAATTCCTCAGATAGCAATGACTTTGCTGTGACTCAGTGACAAAACGGAATGCCTTGTCTGTTGAAGTATCATAGGTTCTTCACCTTCCACAATGTTATGTATGCCTGTAAGCTTGGTTCACCCCATCATCCTCCTCTTTACGACATAAAACCAACTGACAAGTTAAAGGAATGATGCACCCATAAAATATCTTGAAACCATGCTTACCATTATTAATAGCAAATGATTCCTTTTGAAATAAAAGGGGATGTGAGGATATTATTGGCTATCCTTAAGTCTTTTCAGTACTCTTCTAGAAAAATGGCTTTCCAGGGCAGGTTATTAATTAAAGGGCTTGAGGTTTTCCCCTTTCATAAAACATATTAGAGAAAATTTCTATGAGCTATACTTCCTAAAATT
>RJWJ010043775.1:0-12456 GCA_004363605.1 Indri indri | reverse complement strand
AGGAAGTTCTCTTCTATTTATTTCTATTTTGTGGAACATTTTTATCATGAAAGATGTTGGATTTTGTCAAATGCCCTTCCTGCATCTATTGAAATGATAATATGGTTTTTCTTATTTGGTTTTTTGTTTGTTTCAATATGGTGAGTTATAGTAATTGCCTTTTAAATATTAGGCCAACCTTGCATTCCTGAGATAAACACTGTTTGGTCATGTTTGGACGTTTCTTAAAAAGTTACACATCTATCATATAATCTAGCCACTCTAGTTTTAAGTGCTTACCCAGGTGAAATAAATATATATGTCCATACAAATCATATTTCTGACAACAGACTTATATCTAGAATATATTAAAAAAAACTGTCAAAATTCAACAATAAGAAAACAAGCACTACTAAAAAAATGAGTAAAAGACTTGAGCAGACACTTTATTAAAGAAGATAAATAGATGGCAATAAAAGTATTTGAAAATATCCTTAATCATTAGGAAAATGCAAATTAAAACCACAATAATACTACACACCATTAGAATGGCAGAAAAGAAAAGGAAAACACATAATATAAGTGCTGAAGAGGATGTGAAGTCACAGGAAATTTCATGCATTGCTGGTGGGAATATAAAATGTACAAGCAGTAAGAAAAAAATATTGACAACTTTTTAATAAAGTTAAACATACATTTACTATATTACCCTGAATTTCCAGTTATAGTTATTTACTCAGAAAAAAATAGTTTACATTCACAAAAACCTGAATGTGAAGGCTTAGCAGGAATTACAAAAAACTGGAAACAACTCAGACAGTTTTCAACTAGTGAATGGACAAAGACACGGTGGTGCATCCATACAATGGGATACTAACTACTCAGCAATAAAAAGGAGAAAAATGCTTACTCATACAATGCTATGGATGAATTCAACTTCATGCTGCTTAGGGAAAGAAGAGAGAGCCAAAAGGTTACATATTGCATAATGTGATTTATGTGAAATTCTGAAAAAGGCAAAACTCATGAAATTACAGAGCAGTGGTTGCCAGGAGTTGGATGTTGGAGGAGATGTTGATTACAAAGGAGAAGACAGGGGAAATTTGGGGGGGGGGTGATAGACTGTTCTATATTATTGTCATGGAGGCTAAAGCTTCATGTGTTTATCAAACCTCTAGGACTGCTGCACCATTTTCCAAATGGCTGCATCACTTTACAGTCCCATCAGCAGTGCGTGAGGGTTCCAATTTCTCCACATCCTCACCAAGACTTGTTATTATCTGACTTCTTGATTGTAGCCATCCTAATGAGTGTGAAGGAATATCTCATTGTGGTTTTGATTTGCATTTTGCTAGTGACTAATAATATTGGGAATCTTTTCATATGCTTATTGGCCATTTGTACATATGAGAGATGTGTGTGTTCTTGAGTGACTAATAATAAAACTTACTCTCTTCTCAATAAATATACTTTAGCAACTCCCCATTATGATGTTAAAGATCTAGTAAAAAAGAACTAAATATTCATTTTGATGACCACATTGTTCCAGTAAATTATTGGAAACATTTCAAGATGAAAGGATATGTGACAGTGAACGATATACAAAAGCAACAAATCACACCAAACATAGAGAAAGTCTTCAAGTGAGAGCACAGGGATTAGAGGAAACAATGTCCTCTGCATTCAGAACTTGCTATCTTAAGACAGAAACTGGAGTGATTCAATAATCTGGGAAGGTTTTGTTATTGAAGATGCTTTATTCAAATGTTAAGCATTCCTTCTAGGAATAGTATTTACTTACTTTATCAGTGTATGTGGAGTAGCTGGGATCTCAAATTTTGTTGAAGTCTGTACAGAATTATTATGCAGACAAAGGTACACAGAAGTGTGCTTTATTTTAGCTAAAAGCTTATTTGTATGTCATGCACTTTCTAATAATGTCTCCTCTTCAAAGCAGGTTTTCCCTCAAGGCAGTATTTAGAAGCTATATCTTCAGCTTTTAATAGAGAGAAGAAATCAATAAGCCATTCAAATCATTTAATATTCTCAGTTTTTCCAATGCAGACCAAAAGATGGTAGGAGAATAAAGTAACACTGATGAGGGTTATGATCAAATTCTTTTTTCCCTCAATGTAAATATAAAGTCCAAGTTGCACAGGCAGAAGTTCTAATAGGGAAGGTTCTAATGTGTGCAGGTCACTCTTTCAACTGCCAAAAGGGACAGATAACTTTTTCTAGGATATGGAGGTCAGTTTTAAGAAGATTATCTGTAATGGAATAGAGACCTAACGGTTATACTAAGATGTATCATGGGATAATCTTTTTTTAATACATAAAGAGAAAAAGCAGGTAGAAGATTCTTTAAGGTTATTGGTAAATCAGTAAGTGTGTTCTCAGGACCACAGTTATCAATGCTTAATCACTATTAATATTTCGGATTAAGATGAGTGTGCCCTAAAGAGGTGCACAATTTCACAGGGTGTCCTTGAGGTGGAAACTTTCACATTTCTGGGTATATATTGCAGGCAAGGGCTGGGACCAGGGTCCCTCTTAGCTGCCTGTAAAGTTCAAAGAAGCTCACTTGTGCTATTATTAGCCCTACCTTATTACAAATATTTCATGGAAACCAGTAGACATCCAAGAAAATGATAATATCGGTGATGTTTACTGCCTCTCCTCATCATTTTCAGCTGCTATAACAAAGTACCATAGGCTGGGTGGCTTGTAAATGACAGAAATTTATTTCTCCCAGTTCTGGAAGATGGAAGACCAAGATCAGGTATACAGTCAGGTTCTGGTGATGACCCTCTTCTGGGATGCAGGCTGCTATCTTCTTGTATCTTCACATGGTAGACAGAGGGCTAGAGAACTCTCGGGGGTCTCTTTTATAAGGGTGCTAATCCCATTCATGAGGGTTTCGCCCTCATGACCTAATTGATTTCTAAGGCCCTGCCTCCTCCAAATGCTATCACATTGAGGGTTAGAATTTCAACATATAAATTTGGGGGGGGCAAAAGTACTCAGTTGACAACACTGCTTAAGGATCTTTGGATATCAAATAGCTAAGATTTTCCTAATTTTCTTTAAAACATATCTATATACCTTCTGATTAATGTCCACCTAGAATATAAACTAGCTGAAATAGTTTTCTTAAGTCCAAAGATAGAATTTCTCTGAAGAAGAAAAATGAACAAATCTTTAGTAAATAATTAGAAGCTTTTCTCTCAAATTCATAAATAAATACTATTTAGAAATATAGCTATTGAAATGGATTTATTTATTCATTTATTATTTCAATTGTATTTATTGACTGCCTACTATGTTTCAGGAATTTTTCTAAGTGCTGTGGATACAGTGGTAAACACATCGAAAGCCTCTGTCCTCATAGAGTTTATGTTTTAACGCAGAAAATAAATAAAGTACAACGTCACAAGATAGGTGCTATGGAAAAGTAAAAAAAAGCGAGGAGCTAGATGGAAAGAGATTCTCTCATCATTAATCCCAATCCTTCTGAAACCATCCGCAAAAGCATGGGTCTTACATGTTGACATGGCCCAAAGATGAATAGTAAATGTAAAATTACCATTTATATTTGGAAACACCTGCTGAACATATCCAAGTTTAATTATTGCTCGTGTCTAAAAATTATTAGTTAATAGGTTATTAGAATTTTGTCCAAGGGAGATGACAGAATGCCAAGTGGCTAATGAAATAAAATGTATGGTACTTACTGTCTGGCTTTTTCTATATTCACAAAGCTAAAATAATGATAGTTTTTCCCAAATAGTTCAGAGTAAGTGCTTTTTATAATAAAGATTGTGAAGTATAACAGAGAGAGAAATGCACATAGAACATATTCAGCTTACCTAATTACTGAAAAACAAACACTCTTAAAAACACTCAGGTCAAAAATCGATCAGGTCTAGCCTCCCAGAAGTTTCCCACGTACCATAATTCCTTTACTTCTTGAGTTTACCAGTATCTTCACTTCTATGATTTCACTATGTAAGTAAAAATTCCCATACGATAAAATTAGTTTTGCCTTGATGTCATCAGAGGCAAATTTGCCAGTCAGGTGGCTATGTAGGAGATGGCGTTAAATCTATAGAGCAATTTAAGAAGAATTGATGCCATTACTTTATTGAATCTTCTAGTTCATAAATCTGATATATCTCTCAACTCATTTCAATTTCTTTCATATCTCTCAATAAAATTTTTTAGTTTTCTCCATAGACATTTTGCACATCTTATGCTGGGTTTATTTCAAATTACTTTATATTCTTGATGCTATTAAAATTGATATTCTCTTATTTTAATTGTAGTCTTCTAATTGTTCATTGCTAGTACATAAGAAGAAAATTGATTTTTATATATTAATGTATCCAGAAAACTTGCTGATCTTTCCTATTAACCTTTTATTTTATTTTTACATTCTTTTGGATTTTCTATGCACAAATAATATCTTTGGTGAAGGTTTTATTTGTTCTTTTAATCCTTGGGCATCATATATGTGTGCATCATCTTACTGCCCTGGTTAAAACCTCCAGTACAACTTCGTATAAGGTAGTAAAAGCATGAATTCTTAATGTAAAAGAAACAGCTTTCAGTGTTTTACTATTAAATTGTTATGGCATAGATAATCATTATCGGATTAAGATTCTTTTTTTCCTACTTTGCTAAAGGTTTTTATTTTTCATACATATCTTTGCTTGTTTTTTAAATGTTAAAAAGCTTTTATTTTATTTATTTATTTTTATTTTTTAGAAAAGCTTTTATTCCTAGGGGGGAGAAAACCCAACTTGGCCATGATGCTCTCCTTTAAAGATATCACTAGAATAAATTTGCTAAAATTTAGTTTATTAGTGAGAGAAACCCTCTCAAATCTCTTTTTAGTGTCCTTCCTGGGTCTTGATACCAATGTTATTATTACCTTACAGAATGTATTGGGGAGTGTATCCTCTTTTTCTGTTCTCTGGACAGAGATGCATAAGATTAGATTTTTTTTTCTTTTTTTTTTTTCTGTATGTGTTAAGTAGAAGTCACTGGTGAGACTGTCTGGGTCTGTAATTTTCTTAGGGTAAAGTTTTAATTAACAATTCAATTTATTTGATACTGATAGGACTAATAAGGTTTTCCATTTCTTCTTTTAGTAAGGTATACTTTTCCATGAATTTGTTCATTTCATCTAGGTTATCATACATTTGGGCCTAAAGCTTATAATGTCCTCTTACTAATTTTAAATGTCTGCAGTATCTGTTGTAATGTCTTCCTTTTTATTCCTATTATTGGATATTGTGCCTTCTCTTTTTTTATCTTCTTATGTTCTGTGTGTTTTACATGATATTTGTTAACTTTTATTACTGTCTTCAAATAACAAATATGGTGATGATGATCTTTTTTATTGTATTGTTTTCTACTTCATGTTTTTTATTTTTTGCTTTTATATTTATTATTTCCTTCCTTCCTTATTCTTTCAGTTGGATTTTGTGACTCATTGAGATGGATGCTTAGGTGATTAATTTCAATCTTTATTTGTCCTTCATATAGGCATTGAAGAATACAAAATTTTCCTTACTGGTTTAGCTGCATCCTACAAGTTATGACATGTATTTTTTATCATCATTTAATTTAAATATATTTTTTAAATGCCATTATGATTTGTTCTTAACCCATGAATTAAAAGTTTCTTAATTTCCAAACATATGGGAATTTCAAGTTGTCTTTTTATTATTGATTTCTAGATTCACATGATATATGGTTTCAATCTGAAATGTATTAATTTTTGTTTTATGGCCTAAAGTATGATGTATTTTTGCAAATGTTTCATGTTTACTTAAAATGAATTTTATTCCTCAGTTGTTGAAGGGAGTGTTTTTCTATGTATTGGTCCTTCTCAAACTATCTGTAGTAAAGAACTAGATTTTTTAAATTTCAAATGTATCATGGATTAAAAATTTTGTAAAATATAATAAAAGTGAAATACTAGAAAAATAAAGTAGAAAAAGACATAAAATACAAGTTCAAATTTTTATTATTAAATTCAAAAACAAAATTTCTCCCATTAAATGTCTATAAAGGTTTCTTCTACTTATTTTATGGGGGAAAAAACAGTTTGTGCACCTGCGCTAATCTGATACATAGACCACTCTGAACAGCATTTCCCTACATGCCCCTTCAGTCTGACTCAGTAATTGTGTTGTTCATATCTGCTACTTCCTCATTAATATTTTGTCATATCTTTCAATTCTTGAAAAAGGTGTTTTACAATCTTCTAATCTGATCATGGGTGTGTCATATCTCCATTCCGTTCTGTAAAGTTGTGCATTTACAAGTTCCAACTGTTATTAGGTGCATAAATATTTAGAATTGCTTCTTTTCCTGAGGAATTGAAACTTGTCTTTACATAGTGAACTTTGTTTATAATAGTACTGTTTCCTTAAAATCTAGTTTTTCTGTTATTCATATACCTATACTGGCATTCTTTTGGTTAGCCTGTTATTAATATACATATTTATAGGCATATGTGTATAAATAGTCATAATATATACATATGCATTATTAATATATGTAAAATGTGTTTTCCTTTTGTTTTAAAAGTATATTTTTAATATACTATCAAAGAGAACTATTTTTGATATAATAGAATCTAATACTTTATATTTTAACTTCAGCCTATATTCCTTCTACATTTAACATATATATTTTATATATATGTTAACGTCTAATGTATTTTGTGTTTTCTATTTGTCCTATTGTCTGTGTTTCTTTTTTCTCCTTTATTGCTTCCTTTGGATTAATTTTTATCTTCCTCTTTCCTCCTATTTGTTTTCAAGTTATATACTGTTTTACTACTCTTTTAGTGGTTATCCCAAAAATTACATTATACACTAATAACATCAAATTTATTCCAGTCTGATTTTAATCAATAATTTTACCTTTTCCCCAGACCAGGCAAAGAACTTAGAATAACTTATTACAATTTGTCACCTCTGCTAATGCGATAATGCATTTTAATTATCTCTTTTTCTCTCTCTCACTAACTGTGTACATGTATTTGTGTCAATGCACTTCAAAAGATATTGTTTGTAAAGGCAAAATTTATTTAGATGTGCACATATGTTTACTATTATATTTTCTTTTCATTTCATTTCTGTATTTATGACCTTCCCTCTATTGCCTTCTAGCAAAATTTTCATTTTACTTAAAGAACACTCTTTGGAATTTTCTTTATTGCAGGTCAGCAATAGTGAACTCATTTAATTATTTGTATTTGTATTTTATCTTCATGCTTGAAGACTATTACAAGTGTGTATATTTTTTCTAATAACATATTGAAGATGGTCTTCTGCTGTTGTCATCTGACTTTCATTGCTGTTGTTAAATTATCAGCTGTCAATCTGGCCAATGAACTTTTGCAGTTATATTTTCTTCCTCTACTTGCCTTTAACATTTTATTTTTCTGTGTTTTTCTGCTATTTTACTATAATGTATTTTCCTGTAAAATTCTTTCTATTTGTCTTGCTTGAGATCCATGGGGATTCTTGAACTTGTGTATTGATTTTTTAAATCAGTTCTGGAAAAGTTCTCAACCATAAACATCTCAATAGTCTTCTCTTCCATTCTCTCTTCTTGTCTTACGGGACTCTAATCATATGAATATTCGATCTTTAACTATATCTTCTATACTTCTTCCTGAAATTCTGTATTATCCATTTATCTATGTCTCTGCATCTCATTCTTGTTTCTTTTCACCTATCTGGTTCCACTAACTGTTTAGTAAATAACTTCTAATGTATTGAGGTTATTTTTAGCTTTAAAATTTGTTTGTTCTTTTTTAAAACATACTACATCATTAAAAATATATATATTTTTTAGTCCCTGCTTAAAAACTATGCAAGCTTGGCATTCATCTTGTACCTAACAAGCATATTCATTTTACAGTTTGTGTCTAATAATTCCAGTCTTGGTAGTTTTTTTGGATATCTTTCTCTTTTTATGTTGTGTCCTTTCTTATGTGGTATTGTGTTCTCATGTATCTTGTAATTTTTTAATTTTGTGTTGGGCATTGTGATAAAACTATATGTATAAATAATCTGAAATCTAGAATGATGTCATTTTATTCTCATAATAATTTTTTATTGTTCTTCTCAGGTTCTTGAGAGCTCTAAGAATCTAGAATCTCTTTAATACAAATTCAGGGTTTGGCAATGTAGATGACTAAAAGCAGGGCTGTAGAAATACAAAGACTGCTTTGTTTATAGTTCATCTTTTTAGGTATCAGCCCAAAGTTGAGGAAGACTTATCATGTCCCCAGTCATGACAGGGCCTATACTGTTTTCACATGTTTAATGAGATTAAAAGAACAAATCAGACTCTCAGCTGTCTCTTTGGTGTTGGAAAAATCACAAAGTTCCAGGTTCAGCTCTTTGGATTCTTATCCTCTCCAAGATCTCAACTGATAATTCCTCAATATCTTATTAAACTTGTTATGCATTTAATACAATGTTGATGTTGTTTTCTTTACTCTTTTGCACTTTAAGAAAATTTCATTCAGAATTTTTAGTTCTCTTCTACTTGAAGCCTGGCATGAATTTCTTGGTTTGCCTTTCTCAGTATTGGAAGGACAAGAATGAATTTTTATACACAATATCCTTGATTAATTATAATAACAACTACTACTTACTTATGGTTTGATGTATGTGCCAAATCCTGTATAAAATACTACTTATATAATTGATTTTACTTGCACCTCATAATAGTCTCCTGGGAAAGATTTTTTTACATTAATTTTATGGTGAAGAACTGAGGCTCAGATAGGTTAAAGTAATTTGGCCAATATCATCATAGCTTGTAAGCAGTGCAGCCAGGATTAGAACTCAAATATGTCTGAGACAAAATATGTACTCTCCCCTTTCTCCTGTATCTATTCTGATTCTTACCCTAAAAAGTGAGGTTTATTTTTATATCATTTAAAAAATACTGTATATGTCTCTTTGATTCAATAGCCATTTTTGAAATAGTCAATTTTGATGCAGCATGGTGTTAAATTAAAAGGTACTGAGACATTATATTGGTTTTATAATTTTATCTGATATTTCAAAACAATAGTTTTATAAGTTCTTGTAAGTTTTCAAGTGGATCTATTTCATGACATGTTAACATATTTTAGTGGCATATAGGTAGTTAGTAAACAACAATGGGTAAAACATGTAATTCAAAACACGGTTTGTATATTTTTAACATTATACAAACTGAATGCATAGACTATCTTATATTTCATCTGAATCTTAAGAATTCAGTTGTTAGTTGAAATCAGAATATAAAAAATACAACTAAAACTCAGAAGTTTTTGTGTACAAGAACATAATTTCCAACTACATCTCTTTAATAAAGGGAGGGGGAAAGAGAATAGATTGAATAATGTTAACAGTGGTTTGAAAGAGTACAATAGTCTCTTAAGGTAAATGTGTTATATTCCAGAAGACCAACTTGACCATTCTCTGTTGGCTCTGCAATTGAAAATTCTACACTAGTTTTCCTTCAGTTATTTCTGTTTCAACATACACTTCTAGTAAAGCCAAAGCCAAAGTGTTGGCCCTGAGTAGCTTTTTCGATTCCACTTTATGTCTCTTTCTCTTTGCTTTTATCTCTGTCTCTGTGTATGGTTTCCCCCCTTTTATTCCTTTTTTACATATTTTATTGACCTTTTCTTTAGTTGATTAAAACGTAAAGACTTGGCCATTTCATATTAATACACCTGAGTAA
The DNA here is from genome assembly GCA_004363605.1 of Indri indri. NCBI lineage: Eukaryota > Metazoa > Chordata > Mammalia > Primates > Indriidae > Indri > Indri indri. The sequence goes on along the minus strand of RJWJ010043775.1, from coordinate 2,712 downwards.
TTACTATCTACCCCTACTCCCAGCTCAGACATTTGTGACAACGTATTGAATTTTACTTAAAAACATTTTTCCTTCTTCCTGCCCTAGCTTCCTTTCTTCTTTCTTTTTTCCTTCCTTCCTTCCTTCATTGAATTCTATTAGGCAGGCTCAAGATAGATGAGAAGGCAGCATGATGGTGGTCAGGGTTCACACAAGGAAGCCATTGAAGCAGGAAAGTACTCGGTATAATCAGAGGTTTGCTACATACAAGGACTTGCAAATATAAATAATTATATCAAGGATACTAGGAGTCAGGGTTTTCACTGTCAGAGATGGAAAATACAAATATGAAAATGGGGAAAGCTGGAATAAACCCTGTCATTTTGGATTGGAATTTAAGAGGACATATATATGAATATATAAAAATACATATTTTATACTAACCTCTTTGAGTGTGCGTATATATTTGTGTATGTATGTGTATATATCACTGTCGACTAAAAGAGACTAAGAACAGTGACATCCCAGTAGCAATAAGCAAGACTATCATCCATCTATTGGTTTATATTTGCCATTTGCTACTAAAGGAACCAGGGATTCTTGGGAAAATGGCTTATTCTAGGGCTCAGGTGGAGAAAAATAAGATGAACTGAAATAATTGCCAGAAGGCAAGGAAGTGCTTAAAAAAATGATAGGACCATGTCAAATGAACACAGATTTCAGCTTGAAGAAGTTCTAATCGGACAAATCTAGGACAATTTGAAAATTAAAATAAATATTTATAGCACTAGATCATACCCACAGGAGTAAAATGGGAATCCATAAGTCTACACTCATGTAAATAAATATAGCTCTACTTTACAATAAAAAGTCAACACTAAATGAGATCAATAGTATTATTTCAATTTTACAGCTAAGGAAACTGAAGCAAAGTGAAGCTTGGAGAAGTTAATCAACTTTTCCATTGTCACAGAACTGGTAAGTGGTCTATTCAGGCCACAGAAACTCAAATCTGTCTCATTCTAGAATCCAAGTTCTTAACCAGTACATTTAGTTTCTTATTCCTGATCCTAGGACTTTCAGACCAAGTCTAGACCTCCTGGCCCGATTGCTGGCTTTCTCTGAAAGTTTGGCAACAAGCCTGGTAGTTATAATCATGTAATGGAACTGTGAGTCCAGTAGCTATCAATATAAACTAAACTCACCTTTCATCTTTTCTTGAAACCTTCCTTACCCCCCTGCTCTTTGCATAAGCTTCCCCAGTTCTGTCGATGAACTTTCATATTCATATAATTTTCCTAGTTTAGTTTTTGTTTTTAGGAATTGGAATTACTGTTAATGTGATTTTGTTTTAAAGAGCTCAGCTAAACAAAACCTTCTTTTGAGAGGATCCAGTGAGCAGAATGCAAATCCATGTGCTACTTTCCCTTGGCTCTGAAGGAGTAGAACCAGCCAGCAACTCAGACGACAGACCGTATTTTGCAACAGACCCCAAACTAGCTGCGTATAAGACACCAGATGCCAGCCAACTTCAACCTCTCCCCGTATCTCCCATGCTAGAACTTTCCTTTCTAATTACAGTAAAAGGTTTGGAGGCACAGAAAAATTCAAAATAAAATCAGACTTGTTCAAAACAGGTTCACTCTTGAAACAGGGCAAATTAGATGTCGTCTGGGATTTTAATACCATTTGACTGACTGGCTAGCTAAGACTTGGCTCCCACACAGACCAATGGCACTGAGATTTAAGAAAAGGTCTTTCAGTTTTACCACACAATCCTCATGACCACCAATTGACACATAGCCACGTGTCCTTCTTCATGCCACAACTTGGCAATAGTCTGTATTTTCTGCCCTGCAATACTGAAATTCTAAGCCAAATATGCAAGAGAATTAGTCATAGACTTTGTTTCTCTTTGACTTTATGTGTTAAAGGTAAATCTATGAATGTTTACATTCACAGTTTTGGGTTTTGGCACAGTGTCTTATGCCTAGTTTCATAACATTATACAGCAGAGTTAGCCAAAAACCACCAGGACTGAATTAAGAACCTGTAGGGTGCTGGGGCACTTAGGAATTTACCAGCTTTCCCTGTCTCCCTCCCTCTTACATAATAGACCATTGTTAAAAGAAAAAGTATTTATTATTCACAGTGAAAATCCAAAATGACTACAATTCAAGTGTAAACCACAAGTCAAATATAATGCTTCCATGGACTGTTCATTTTGAACATGAGGGATGAGTAAATTAGAATGTAGAGTTTTTTTTAGGGTAAGTAGAAACCTTTGGCCTTTAATCTGGACCTGAATACTAGAAAGTAGCCTCTTGAAAGAAATGTGACTTGTAAATTAAGGTGATATTCTTTCTTCAGTCCTGATGGGCAAGTTGGAGATCAGAGACCCAGGTGATGATTTCTATTTCTTTTGTGTATGTTTATCTCCTGCGAGGATGCTATCATAGGCCGAGTAGGAATCCTTACTAGGCAAGTGTTTCTTATCTGTAACAATAGCAATGTTTGTCTTTCATTAGGTGTGTTAGCCCCTTTTCCATCACAGCTGCTACCACCACCATCATCTTCATCATCATCACCAATTAATAATGACTGTTCATTGAACAAACGATAAATACTAAGTTAAATTGAAGTACACCACATGTGAAGAAAAGGACAGCAAAAATACAAACAGAGAGTCACAATCAGACAGCTATGAACTTTTAAGACCTCTTTCTATCCCCA
>RJWJ010043774.1:0-12459 GCA_004363605.1 Indri indri | reverse complement strand
GATGCTGTTTGATAGCATTTTAATCACAGAACTTCTTTCAAATTTGGAGTCAATCCTCTCAAACCCTGCCACTGGCTCATCCACTAAGTTTATGTAATAGTCTACATTCTTGATTGCCATTTCAACAGTGTTCACAGCATCTGCACCAGGAGTAGATTCAGTCTCAAGAAACCACTTTCTTTGCTCATTCATAAGGAGCAACTCATCTGTTAAGGTTTTATCACGAGGTCACAGCAATTCAGTCACATCTTCAGGCTTCACTTCTATTACTAGCTCTCTTGCTATTTCTACCACATCTGCAGTGACTTCCTCCATTGAAGTCTTGAACCCCTCAAAGTCCTCCATGAGGATTAGAATTAACTTCCTCCAAACTCCTGTTACTGTTGATATTTTGACCCATTCTCATGAATCCCAAATGTTCTTAGTGGCATCTAGAATCGTGAATTCTTTTCAGAAGGTTTTCAATTTACTTTGCCCACGTTGATGAGAGGAATTAAGACTTGAAAGTCTAAATTACTCTTTGATCTATGGGCTGTAGAATGCATGTGGTGTTAGCAGGCATGGAAATACTAATCTCTTTGTACATCTCCATCAAGCTATTGGGTGTCCAGGTGCATTGTCGATGAGCAGTAACATTTTGAAAGGAATCTTTTTTTCTGAGCTGTAGGATTCAACAGTGGGCTTAGCATATTCACTAAGCCATGCTGTAAACAGATGTGCTTTCATCTAGGCTTTGTTTTTCCATTTATAGAACACAGGCAGAGTAGATTTAGCGTCATTCTTAAGGGCTCTAGGATTCTCAGAATAGCAAATGAGTATTGACTTCAAGTCACTGGGTGCATTAGCTTCTAACAAGAGAGTCAGCTTGTCCTTTGAAGCTTTGAAGCTTTGAAGCCAGGCATTGAGTTCTCCTCTCCGGCTATGAAAGTCCTAGATGGCATCTTCTTCCAATAAAAGACTGTTTTGTCTACACTGAAAATCTGTTGTTTGGTGTAGCCAACTGCATCAATTAATTATCTTAGGTAGATATTCTGGATAATGTGCTACAGCTTCTACAACAGCACTTGCTGTTTCACCTTGCACTGTTATGTCATGGAGACACCTTCTCTCCTTAAACTTCATGAAGCAACCTCCGTTAGCTCCAAACTTTACTTATACAGTATCTTCACCTCTCTGAGCCTTCATAAAATTAGAGACGGTTAGGGCCTTGGTCTGGATTGGGCTTTGGCTTAAGGGAATGTTGTGTCTGGTTTGATCTTCTATCCAGACTACTGGTACTTTCTTCATATCAGCGCTAAGTCTGTTTCACTTTGTTATCATTCATGTGTTCACTGGAGTAGCCTTTTAATTTCCTTCAAGAACTTTTCTTCAGCATTCACCACTTGGCCATTTGGTGAGAGGCCTAGCTTTTGGCCTCCCTTGGCTTTTGACACCTTCCTCACTAAGCTTAATCATTGCTAGCTTTTGATTTAAAATGAGAGATATGTTACTCTTCATTTTACTTGAACTCTTAAAAGTCATTGTAGGGTTATTAATTGGCCTAATGTCAATATATTGTGTTTTGGAGACTAGGGAAGCCTGAGGAGAAAGAGAGAGAGAAACAGGGGAATGGCTGGTTGGTGGAGCAGCCAGAAGGCACACAACATTTATCTATAGAGTTTGCCATTTTATCTGAGTGCAGTTAGTGTCATCCCAAAACAATTACAATAGTTACATCAAAGATCATTGATCATCGTAACAAATACTCGAACATTTGAAATATTATGAGAGTTATCAAAATGTGACACAGAGAAATGAAGTGAGCACATGCTGTTGGAAAAATCATGTTAGTAGAGTTGCTAAATGCAGGGTTACCACAAATCTTCAATTTGTAAAACATACAATATCTTTGAAGCTCAATAAAGTGAAGGACAATAAAATAAGATATACCTAAGTATTAATTCTGTGATGATATATAGTATTCAAGAATCTCCTTAGAATGCAACTCTTCCCTGTACTTTATCAATGTTACCTTAAACTAGCATGGTGAGTAATATAATATTTGGAAAACATTGCATCTGTTTTTTGTATTTTAGGATTGTTTTAAGTTTCTTTAGATGCCACACATATATTTAAAGATTTTACAGGCAGTCTATAATAAGTTTCTCTCTTAATACATCTCTCTGTAAAAAAACAAAGCATTGAAATCTTGCTTTAGAACTGTATGAAAATGTGAGATCAAGTTCTATTTTGTACTTATTTAATTAAAAATAACAAATGTCATAAATACACAAGGCCTCCCTCTCTTAGAGCTTTCATTCTAAGTGTTTGTAACCATTTTTTTCAAAACTTTTTATTTCCTTTCCTTCTTTTTTTGGTCCTCTACTCCAACAACATAGAGGGAATCTTGAATATGACAAGGATAACAAAATGGTATTGGGTAGAGTCTTTATTGCAATGGGGAAGGAAGGGTAACAATTTTTCACGTTGACTATGAAAGGGAGCGCTATCTATGTGTGGAATAATTTATACGAGTTTAAGGGCTTTCAACTGTTATTATTTTTTTATGATCTTTTGGAGCCGGTTTCTTCTTCCATCTCCTGTTGATGTCCCACAACTTCTTAAATCCCTGCTTAGGCCAGCGTAAGGGATGTAACCTTGTGGGAGCCATTTCATCTCTGAAGCCACAGCTCCTCTTCTGTAGAATGGGGATGCCTCATCATAGGTTGGCTTTGTTTTTCTTTTTTTGAGAATTAAGTGAGATGATTCATGTAAAGTGCTGGCATTCAGGAAACACTGATATATATTAGCTATTATTTTCTTAGAAATCACTGAATTATTGGGTAAAAGCAAAGGAGAAAAATCACAATCATGGACTGCTCCCCCTTAGATTCCCCAACTATTTCTTAAACATATGCTAACCCAATAATATGCCTTAATTCTGTATGTAGTCAGCATTGCAAACCATAAATATTTTTATGGAGGTTGGAACAGATATTATGTGCATCTTGAAATACAATTACAGCAAGTACTTGATTATTCAAGGCTTGAATAGCTAGTGTTTAGATTGCATCAGCCTTTGTAAAACTCGTATATTCTTATTCTGGCCTTTCACTGCTCATTAAACTATCTACCAGCACATAAGCAGTTAAAAGTGAAGCAGATAAAGTAGAATCTAAACTATTTTTGCCTCTCTTTAAATAAACAAAAAAACAAAAAATACACTACTGTTAATTTTTTAAAGGATTTTTGCTAAGGGATAATAGTAAGAGTTTTCTTTTTTTGGTGGGTGGCAGAGGAAATCTGGCAGTGATTGGATTATTTTACACATTTAAATTAGGTTATTTATTCTCTACCAATTACTGAAGTTAGTTGTGAGTTTCCTGTAATGTTCTGAATCTTAATTTACACTTTACCATCTGTCTATGTCTTAAGATTTTAATAGATTTTATTCTATAGTATCCTGTTGTAGATAAAATCCATCTTTAGAAAGGAATCCACTTTTATAAACCTACCTTGCCTGTGTTATTGTAGCTCTAAATCAGAGACATAAGTCCTAATAAAATTTAAGAGGCAGGTAACTATTATTTTTTGTGGTACCTTGTTTTGTTTTATTTTCATATTTTAGAGAGCTGAGTAAATATTAATCAGTTGACCTGGTGACAGCAATATTATGGTAAAAATGCAGCTGACAATATTGTAACATTATTAGTCAAGTCACAAGGCTAGTATCTTATTAACCTGAGAGTTTGTTTCCTGTATAAATCAATCATGGCTTTTCTCTTAAAGGAGTTAAAGCGGATAGAAAATCAAATTAAAACATACCTTTTTTGTTTTTAGCACACAAATTGCTGTAGTATTTCTTTTTGTTGCAATTTAAACTCCTAGTTTTTTAAAGAAGAAATTAGGTGAAGTTTGGGATCTTTTTGTGATATACCAACACTGCATAGTTATTCTTTATAAATTATAGTTTGAATGTGAGAAAGCGAATGGTACTGAATTAAATTCACATATAATACCAGATGATATTTAAATAATGCAATTTAAGAAATGCAACTTTTTGTAATTTATACTCACATTCATTTCAGGTGACTATGGGGTATTTTTATATATACACATATACAGGTATGTATATCTCTCTGTGTGCATGTAGGGCCATTCCATATACATACATATATACACATATGTATACATAGATAGATATTTTATGACACAAATTGTGTGTATATGCATCTTAATGCTACATCGAAAAATCAAATGATTAGGTAGTTATGTATCATCAATGTTGTCGAAGAATTTGGGTGGTGGGCATTACAAAAGCTATCCATGTAACAAAAACAGTTGTACCCCTTAATATTTTGAAATAAAATTTTTAAAAAATGTTGTCATAGAGAAGAAACCGTGGTCTATGGAGTCAGTCAGATAAAACTGATTTAAGATAGGGTCTCACTCTGTTGCCAGGGCTACAGTGCAGTGGCATAATTATAGCTCACGGCAACCTCAAACTCCTGGGCTTAAGTGATCCTTCTGCCTCAGCCTCCTGGGTAGCTGGGACTACAGGCACACGCCACCACGCTCAGTTAATTTTTTCTATTTTCTGTAGAGATGGTCTCGCTCTTGCTCAGGCTGGTCTCCAATTCCTGGCCTCAAGTAATCCTCCAGCCTCAGCCTCCCAGAGTGTTAGCATGACAGGTGTGAGTCACTGTGCAAGGGAAAACTGAATTTCAACTGGGTTGTCCCTTACTGCTTATATGATTTTTCATCTCTGAGCCCCAGTTAACTCCCTTTAATTGAATGTATGTAAAAAATCATATCTGTAAAAAGTAAATGCAAGAATATGAAATGTATGATGCACAGATTCTGGGACTTATAAAGGCTCAAAGTTGATCCCCTTCCCCTAGAAGGGAAGCGATATAAAATTCGTTTGACTCTCAAAAGGCCATAGTTGCTTAAAAATAAGATAAAGAATCTGGCATGCATGGTTTCCAAAACAATGTGGTTAGCCCGAATTAGAAGGCATTTTCTATAATACTTTTATGTAACAAGTCTCCAGATCATCCATATTTTAAAGTAATTAAGTAACTGAAACTATCTCTCCTTTATTTTTCACTGGTCTTGTCGTTGAGTAAAATAAGAAGATCAACTAAAATATGAAATTATGGATTTAAATAGTAGAGTGGCTAGGAAAATGCTTCAAGCATGACTTTCCAATGAGTCAATAAATAGAAGAATTTTTAAAAAAATAAATTTGATACATATTTGGAAAGAAAATAGTTAAAATGCTCACTTTACCTGTCAAACTGGGACAAATGACTCTAATTACGTATATCCTAAATTGTGTTTTTGTTACAGATACTTTAAACTGGCATAAATGCATCCCCTAAAACATTATACTCATGATGGCTGTTGCGGGGGATGTATGAAAAGATCTTCTCCTGGAAGCATGCCCCTCGAGGAAAGGGGGGCCTCTGAGCTATAACTTGAAGGGCTCTCACATTCTAATTCCCCCCACCCAACCTTCACATAGAGCCATCTCCACGAAAAAGAAAACCAACAAAACACTCACCAGAATTAAAAATTATGTGTTTGTGTTGCCAAAGTAAAAGTCCCCAGGCTACCTCTTTCTCCTCAGTTCTTAAGTTCCTCCTCACAAGTTGCAATTTTGAAGTCATCATCACTTTCAAGGTTAGGGCCAAATAATTGGATGTTTAAAGTTACAGCAACACTTAAAATGCCAGCATATTTTAAAGCTTGAAAGATCTAAAGAAGAAAAAAGTGATATTAGTAATAATAATGCTATGTTAATATTAATATTGAGGGTTCTAGAGTCATATCACCAGGGTTCAAATTCCTGTTCTACCACTTATTTGCTGTGTGTCTTTGAACATGTCTGCCCTCTTTCAAATGGGGAAAATAAAACCAATGACCTCATAATGGTTGTAATGTAGTAAGGATTAAATGAGAAATCCATGTAAAACACTTAGCACAGTGAAGTTAAAATAAGAGTTAATTGTTGCTGTGATTTCCATTATTATTATTAAACGTGGTATTACATTGCATAGAACAACCTTGTGAATGTGTTTGAAGGCTAGAATTCTTTCACATTTTTTATCAAAAACATAGTAAGTCTTTTTACCAAAAATGATATTTATCATGCAACAGTCTTTAAATGGAAGAAAGGAAAGAAATAAAACACAAGGCATCTCCTTTTCCCATTTTTTTACTCAAACAGTGAAGCTTTATGTAGTGCTTTTCTCAATAAACAACATCAGAAATAAATTGAATGCTGTTTATTAGCTGGACACAAAGTGTCCTGATTGCTTCAGTTCATTTAGGCATGTAAATTATTCAGCATTCCACACTAAATTAGACTTCAGGACCCAAGCATCAGTAGGAAATATTTCCTGAGTAGTTTAACCAAATGTACATTATTGCAATAAAAACTTCTAAGGCAGCCCTACAAGAAAAAAGAAAAAAAAGCATTTAGCTTTGGTAAGGAAAATGGGAAATTTCAGAAACCTCATATTTTTATCTAGGTACAACTAACTTATATTCAGAGGGACAATTAAGATGACAGCCTGCCTGGAAAGGTTTGGCATTTCTTTATTAGTCCTCTTCTTGCTACTTCACCAGATAGTCTATCTCCTTTGTATATTTTTTTTTTTCTCTGCTAAATAAATAGCAGAGCTATGCTCTTAGCTGGATCTACACATAATGTTATGAATCATTTTGGCAAATATGAAGAAAGAAGCATTTTCAGATATCACAGAAATGAGACAAAATGTCAGAAATATATTAGTCAGAAATGCAATCAATTGTTCAGTGATACCATTGGAGACCTAGCGCCCTCACATCTTTTTACATCTTTCTGTTTTGAGAATGTTGACTTTTTTTTCAATCATCCTCTTTGTTTTACAACCGCAAGATGGCTGCTGTACCTTCAGGCATCATATCTGTGTTCTAGGCAAGAAAAAAGAATAGTAAAAGCTTTCTCCTCCTGAGGGTTTGTGTTTTGATTTAGGAAGAAAGGCTCTCTCCAGGAGATTTTCTCTTATATTTTATTAGCCAGAGCTGGATCATGTCCTTGCCCCTAAACCAATCACTGGGCCAGGGAAATGGTTGTTGAGTAGACAGTGGACAAGTCCTGCCACACCTCTCTTTGACAAATGAGAAAACCAAGGTCTATTCACCAGAACAGACTTGCACAGGGTTTCACAGTAAATTGCAGAGAAAAAGATTATAATTTCTGGCACTCGTGGCTTCTACCCTACCAAGCTGTACCCCTCCATTAATCAATAAATTGTTCATTGAAATCCTCTCTGGAACTGTGTTATTATTCCTGAAAGTCAATCTTAATTACCTTTCAGGGATAATTAGAAATGTATAATATATTAGTAAATAAATCACCATACCAGATGTATGGAAAAATACCTTTTAAAAGATATTTTTTATTTCTTCAACCTTTAGAGAACCTGCTGATACACATTTAAATCTGTCAGAAAAGTTTTTGAACCATATTGTTTTCTTCTCTGCAGCTACTGTATTTTCTGCTGCCTGCTATTTTCATGGCAACAATCACAAGTTGAATGCTCTTTTTAGCTATAACGGGACTACGCTGAATAGGCCAGCTGAGAGCTATTTTACAAGAAAATTTAGCAATCGCTTTGTGGTAATGGATATTGGTTTGTGGCACATCCGTTCCAGTTTCTGCCTTGTTAAACACTTTAAAAGCAGCTCTAGTTTACTTAGCTTCTCTTTCTGACCCTCCGGGAACTCCAGGTTTACACATCTTTACGATTGGTGGTCAACGAAGCCAAGCTGATCTTAATTACATATTTTGCCCATTGGCATAACGTAGAGAAGGCTACTTGGACACTTTTGAATAAGAACTTTTGATTTTGTGCTGCTTCAAATGATGGAAAAGGTACTGATTCATTTCAGTGCAAGGTGCCAGCATAGCTTGTTTGCAGATTATCCCAGAATTTTTTTAAAGCCATTTAAATAATTTGGAAAAAGGAAGGGGAAAATTATAGTGGTGCAGTAGTCAACCTTGTATTAATATTTTACATTAGAAACATTTATAATGTGATTGCTGTTGGAACAAGATACTTAATAAAATGCCATATTTAAAAACAATGCTTCGGTTTCTCCTCTGAGACCATCAAACTGTACTCAAAACATTCAAGCTGTTCACAATATGTATTTTATGGAAAAATGAAAGTGCAGGGAGTACATATGCTTATGATTATAGAACTAAAACATGTGTAGCTTTATAAAATAATATTTACTCTAGATTTCAGTAGTATGGGATCATGAGTGCTGTGTTAAAATGCATTATTAGGTCTTGTTTGAAAGTTAATTGAAAGAGTCAAAGAAATCAGGATTTTATTGCATATTCTTTCATAAAAATAATCGAATTCTTTGATTACAATTCCTACACTTGATATTTTCTCTGAACCCTAAACAATACTTCCAAAATATTGATAATGAATATGAAACAGCCTCCTGGATAGTATTTCTTAATTTGTAAGCCAGAGTTCATCAGATATAGCTGAATGTTTAGGAAATTTTGCAAGAGACCATTTTTAGATGATTAATAAATAATCAAGGTTAGTTATTGCAGTTAACTAAAGGCTGTAATAGTTGCAATATTCAGAAGACCCAAGAATAGAACTGGTTTTGTCATGGATTAAATATTTCTGGAAACACTTCCTACTTGTCACAGTTCTCATAGTTTAGTTTCACTTGATTTGTTATACTTAAGTAATTAAAACTTCTCAAAGTTTGGTCATATCTCAATTCCTCCAAAATAGATGCTAAATTGTGTATATAATTTACATCAGAGATTTTAATGTAGGTAGGTTCTCTTGGTCACATTGAGGAGGTCACCTTGATCCCTTCTCCTATTATACTCATTTCAGTTTTCTTCTAAACAAAACCTAATCAGAGGAAGATAAATGATATCAATGCTGTCAGATCCCAAACACCACCTCTAAAGAATTCCATGTCACCATGCCATTAATTTTCTATTAGTACAGGATGAGAATATTTAGGTGCAAAGTTATAGGTCTAGGTAGAAAAAATACAATCCATTCTTTTTTATTAATGATATATTGAATCCTACAAGAATTTACCTATTGTTAAATATAAATAGACTGCACATGAGTAGCTGTTAGAAAGCATTATCCCAGTGAGTTTGGTCTTGGTGGTGTACCTCTTCCTCAGTCTTTATTTTCATCAACTACTTTACCAGCTTCATCTGTTAATTACCATTTCATTCCTTTAAGAGGTAGCATCCATAAAACATTATCTTTTAAAAACATTTTATATTGCATTATTGATCCTAAAAAGCTATTGCATTCACTTGATAAAGCAAATTTCATAATTATTCAAGAAGTGATTTTATTTTGAATATACTTATCATGTCTTTGCATAGATCCCAAAGGGCTCTCAAGTACCTGTTCTATTTTAAAGGACATTTTGATAAGTTCATTACATGCAAAATTAATGTAGGTAAGATGTATAATGCTATTTATTTTCAAGATTTTGTTTTTTTATTTAAGTAAGAAATTTCATTTTAAAGATTAGCAATCTGATAGAGAAAGTTTCTATGGTTTGAGCAAGTTTACATTCACAGAAAGGCTCTCTCTGTGAAAGTCACAAATGATTTCCTTTCCATGGAAACCAGAGTATGGTGTGGCCAGTGAAGAAAGAAAGAGGACTAAATATTGAGAGCACGTGTGATATGCTATTACTTTGTACACATCTGATTATTTATTCCTCATAATAATCTTTTTTAAAAAGGGATTTATTGAAGTCTAGGCTACTTAACTTCCCTACAGCTTTACAGCTAGCAAAGAAAGAACTCCATTTTAAACTTAAGACTCATTCTGAAGCCATGTACCATACTGCTGGTAAGACTAAATTGCTCAAATGAACAAATACACTTTTTGATATAACGAGTTATTTCTTTTATGGAATTATGGGGCATGAAGTTTCTGCCAAAACCAAAAGGTTACATAAGTGTTTATTGATAGCAAATATTCTGATTTTTTTCTGTTATAAAATATAAATAGGAACTTTTAGAAACAAAAATATCTATCATAAAATGCGATTTAATTATAGAAAGACTTAGCCCTTTAAACTTTTCTTTGTTTACTGTAATGTGAAGCCCTAATCTGTTATGAACAAAAATGTCTTTCAGGCCATTTGGAACCTTTGCATATAACGACTTCCTGCATTCATCCCATCTACTTCTAATTATAAACACTGGGGTTTAGAGACAGACTTAGCACAGTGCCAGGAACATAATATATTTAAATAATATTGAATTCATGCTTTTGCTAATATCAGAGTTTAGAATGAAATAAGCAATCCGATGTCTGTAATCGTTTTTGCAGTTGTGTGTTAGTACCACCATTTCCTATACAATTTCTTCTTTTAAAGTCTTTTTTTTTTCATTTCAGCATATTACGGGGGTACAAATGTTTAGGTTACATATATTGCTTTTGCCCCACTTGAGTCAGAGCTTCAAGTGTGCCCATCCCCCAGATTCTTTTAAAGTCTTACTGTGTCTGTGACTAAAACTTGTTTTTAAAATAATTACTTTTAAAATTAATTAAAATCAAAACTAATTTAACTTGGAAAATTTTTAAGACTCTGACAAACACTATTTGAGAGAGCTGGGTTGTCACAAAGCAAAGGTAAAACATTTTTAAAAGTACATTTTTAAGGGGCTGTATGGTATAGTGAGAAGAGCCCTGTACTGGAAATCATGAAACACAGGTCCTGGTGTTGCCTCATCCATAAAACACACGTTTGTGTTTATGAATGTATGTAAGGAAATAAGAAATTCCCGGACCCAACACCTTTACAAGAGTCTCATGAAGAACATTCTGAGATAACATATAGGAAGATACATGGTAATATGCTGATGTCCGAATGTAAATGATTGCCCTGATTATTATTGCTGTTTTTAATACTACCACTTAATAGTAGTGATACTTAGTAAATGGTAGCAGTTATTGGAACAAGTGATTTCAAGTAACTTATCCTGTTTTTATGCTTCTGTTCCTCTTATTTTGTACTACCCCTACTTTATTTGTCCTCATCCCTAAGTGAGGTGTTTGGGAATGTTATCACTGCCTAAAAAAGTGTATGACACTGAAAGGAGGAAAAATCTCACATTTCTTGAGCATTAGTGGTGTGCTGATAAACTGGCAGCTCTGAAGGGGAATGGAGGAAAAATAAGGAAAAAAAAAAAACAAACTCTGATTTGTAGTTAGCCGATTTTTGTGTGTAAATGGCCAATTTCAAGCTGCTGTCATGACATCACTGACTATGGAGTTGAGAAAGGATTCTCACAGCTGAGTGGGTAGGAGCCAGGTCCGGCACACACACCATGGACGAGGGAGCCAATAGGTGTGTTCAAGGTAAAGGATGCCCACTGCCCATCATAATCCTAATTATCTTTCATTTTATGATCTGTGTCTGTTTATTTGTTTTATATGTTTGTTTCTATGTTACTGTCTAGAATTCAACCATGGGGGTTTGTTTGATAGAATTCATCTGCTGAACAGGATTTATTTCACTTAAAAAATGCATGTATTCTGAGAAAGCTAAGATGCTAGCAAACATTCATCCAGTTCAATGGTTAATTTTTCTGACATTCTGGGAGGAATCTACTGTAAGGGAAACAGCTTTAATAGGGGCTGAGAGCTGGGCAATTTTATATTACGGAAAATTCTGAGGGGATGGAAAGACATGAATGGGACTCTTTCTGGAGGCTTACTGTTAAGCTGGAGGTAAGGTAAATTAGCACTGAGAACATCAGAAGCACAGAAAACGTTCTAGTTTTTTGGTAATATAGATGCTTATCTGTAAGTTTTCTATACAAAGGAATCAAAATAGACATTCAGCTTTATTTCTTTACTTTACGACCCAAGTTTCTTTCTTTTATTGATACGTTCAGCATTTGTGACTGTTAGGGTGTTCCAGGCATAGTGCTCTCAGAAAGCACTCTCATCTCAGATTTGTGTTATGATTCAAACATATTCTGAGTTAAATAGATTTCCGTGGTCTAGCCAGGAAACCTAAGTATTAATAATATTTAATATTCTTCTTCATAAGCTGGGAAATGTCAATATTCTACTCCCATCCTTTATTCAAGGATAAATTACAAAATGTGGTCACATTTTCAACTTCTGCAGTTTGTAACCGGCCTGATATTCACAAGCAGACAGAATCTAGTGGTTGTGTTCTAACTATCGTATTAACAGTGTTGGTTCTGGAACCCCTAGAATTTTTGCTTGAGAAGAAATTGGAAAAAGAAAACCGTTTTCAGGCATTCTTTCTTTTGATGATCTGTGGTCCTACCATTTATTACTCTGTTGCCTTACGCAAGTTACTTCGCTTTTTGTGCCTCAGTTTCATTACCTGTGAAAGGGAGACAATCATAGTATCTGCCTCCTAAATCTGTAG
>RJWJ010043773.1:0-12457 GCA_004363605.1 Indri indri | reverse complement strand
CCCCCCAGAAAAGAAGCAGCTAAGCCACTCTTAAAACTCAGGTGTAAGATTTTAAATAGTGACATGTCATCTGACACCAAGCATCTAATGAAAGAAGGTACTGGGAAGGGGACCTGTCTCTGAAATGCTATTCTTGATGGTGACTGAAGTTCTCATTTCTTTCTCTCTGCATCCATGCCAGCATCTATTATTTTTGGACTTTTTAATAAAAGCCATTCTAACTATAGCAAGGCGATATCTCATTGTGGTTTTAATTTGCATTTCCCTGATAATTAGTGACATTGAACATTTTTTCATATGTTTATTGGCCATTTGTCTATCTTCTTTTGAAAGTTGCTGTTCATGTCTTTTGCCCACTTTTTAATGGGGTTGTTTGTTTTTTCCTTGCTGATTTGTTCGACTTCTTTGTGGACTCTTGTTATTAGCCCTTTATCAGCTGTACAGCTTGTGAATATTTTCTCCCATTCTGTAGGTTGTCTATTTGCTCTGTTGATTATTTCTTTAGCTGTTCAGAAGCTTTAATTTAATCAAGTCCCATTTATTTATTTTTGTTGTTGCTGTGATTGCCACTGGGGTCTTCCTCATAAATTCTTTGCCTAGGGCGATATTTAAAAGAGTTTTTCCAACATTTTCTTCTAGAATTCTTATTGTTTCATACCTTACATTTAAGTCTTTATCCATCTTGAATCAATTTTTGTGAGTGGTGAGAGACATGGATCCCGTTTCATTCTGCTACATGTGGCTATCCAATTTTCCCACCATTTATTGAATACGGCTTTTTCCCCCCAGAGTATATTGTTGTCTGCTTTGTCAAAGATCAGTTGGCTGTATGTGGATGGTTTTATATCTGGATTCTCTGTTCTGTTCCATTGGTCTGTGTCTCTATTGTGCCAACAACATGCTGTTTTGGTTGCTATACCTTGTAGTATAGTTTGAAGTCTGGTAATGTGATGCCTCCAGATTTATTCCTTTTGCTTAAGATTGCTTTGGCTATTCGGGCTCTTTTCTTGTTCCAGATGAAGCGTAGAATTATTTTTTCTAGATCTGTGAAATGTGATGTTGGTATTTTGATGGGGATTGCATTGAATCTGTAAATCACTGTGGACAGTAAGGACATTTTAACAATGTTGATTCTACTGATTCGTGAGCATGATGTGTTTTTCCATTTGTTTGTGTCATCTGTGATTTCTTTCCTCAGTGTTTCATAGTTCTCTTTGTAGAGATCTTTCATCTCCTTGGTTAAGTATTTTAACCAAGGTATTTTATTTTATTTTATTTTATTTATAAAATATTTAACCTGGGTATTTTATTTTCTTTGTAGCTGTTGTGAATGGTATTGAGTCTTTGATTATATTCTCGGCTTGACTGTAATTGGTGTGTAGGAATGCTACTGATTTGTGTACATTGATTTTATAACCTGAGACACTCTTGGTGGGACTGCAAATTTGTACAACTTCAACGGGAAACAGTATGGAGATTCCTCAAAGAACTAAAAGTAGACCTATCATTTTATCCAGCAATCCCACTGCTGGGTATTTACCCAAAGGAAAAAAAGTAATTTTATCACAAAGACACCTGCACTGGAATGTTTATTGCAGCATAATTCACAATTTCAGAGATGTGGAATCAACCCAAGTGTCCATCAATTCATGAGTGGATTAACAAAATGTGGTATATGTATATCATGGAATACTACTCAGCCATGAGGAAGGATGAATTAAGCCTTTTGCAATAATTTGGATGGAATTGGAGACCATTACTCTAAGTGAAGTACCTAAAGAATGGAAAAATAAACACCACCAATAATCACTATTAAATTGGAACTAACCGATGAGCACATATGTGCACAGAGGGAAGCAAAACTCAGTGGAAATCAAGCAGAGGGTAGAGGGCAGAAGGAACGGGGGATGGGCGAAAACCTACCTATCAGGTACAATGAACACTATCTGGGTGATGGGCACACTTATAACCCTGACTCAAGCGTAACAAAATTGATACATGTAACCAAAAAATGCATTATGTTTCATTTATAGTTAAAAAAAAAAAGCATATTTGTCCTGTATAGCAGTTTTAATTAAAATATTTCCATGATTTATAAATGTATAAAATTTATTTCAAACATTCTATACAATATTAGTGCTGTGACATCATATGTGTGTGATTTATTGAGATATTGATTCTAAATAAAAGTAGTAAAAGGAAAAAAAGGAAAAAAAGTTCTCATTTCTCAGGATGCCCTGAAGAAAGCATGCCGTGTGCTGTACGTTTTGCCCTCAGCATTTATAGGAGACATTGCTTTCTGTCACTGCTTTGGACTCCTCCAGGCTTTTCCTGTGCTTTTGTGCAGCTGAGAAGGTGAAGCATAAGGGTATCAAAAGCTGCAAACGGGCCCTACCTCTGGAGACAGGCATTTACCAGAAGAAAGAACGGACCAATGGCTTCCCAGAGCATTGTTCAGCCACATTAGAGAAAGGATTAAGCAGATACATTCAGCTATTCTAACAGATTTTCTTTAAGCCTTGAATACGCCTCTCACACTCACTCAGATAATCACATTAGTTTTGTCATTAAAAGATCCCTTTTATAGAAAGTACCTAAACCGCTTAAACCACCCAGAGAGGTTGCATACATTATCAAACACTAAGACAAACAAAAGGGATTTTCTGTCCCACATCTCAGTTTTCCTTATTCCTCGAAAAAAATTAGGAAATCATGGTAGAAATGTTTTTGCAAATGGTCAGTGGCTGGACGGCAACTCTCTCCTTCCTTCCCTGGGCAGTACCTCTGTAATTGGAACTGGGAAAGCTGGAAAACTACTTCAGCACTGAGGCTGGCAGGAAACAGAAGTAAAGACAGAGATAAAATCAGCAGGACAAGGAGCGGGTAGAAAGAGGTGTGCTTGCCTCTCTGCCACAGGAAATTGCATTTGGAACCAAGGAAAACCAAGGAATAGTAGAAAAAGCACAGGATTTGGAATCAGACAACTGCCACTTACTAAATCTGTGATCGTGGTTGTGGGGAGAAGGGAGTCATTTCATTTCTCTTAGCCTCATGGTCCTCCTTTATAAAGTGGAGATAATATTAGGTCATTAAATATGAAATGTCCAACTTTGAATCTAAAGTGCAGTTTATTATATCGTAAACAAGAAGCAGTACAATTAATCAAAGTATGTGCCTAAACTATCAATGCAGTTTTGCCATCTTAACGGTAGCTTGTTATGCCAGTAGCAAAGAAGCCTGGAGAGCAAGTGGCAATGAAATCGTGAAAGGCATTTTCCACAGCTTGTTGAGAATTAAATATTTTTCCGTGCAAGAAGTGGTCCAAAGCCTGGAAGTAGTGGTAGTTAGTTAGTGCAAGGTCTGGTAAATACAGTGGATGACAGAGTTTCCAAGTCGAGCTTCTGTAGTTTGAGCAGCATTGTTTGTGCAACATGTGGCCGAGCGCTGTCTTGCAAGAGGATTGGTATGTCTCTATTGACCAATTTCAGCTGCTTAATCATAAGCATCCTCATCATTTCATCCAACTGGTTGCAGTAGACATCTGCTGTGATCGATTGACCAAGTCTCATGAAGCTGTAGTGGATAATACCAGCGCTGAACCACCAAACAGACACCATTAGCTTTTTTTGATGAATATTTGGTTTTGGACTGAATTTCGGCACTTCATCTTTATCCAACCAATATACCAAATGCTTGCAATTGTCAAAAAGAATCCATTTTTCATCACACGTAACAATACAGTATAGAAATGGTTTGCTTTTATGTTGTGACAGCAAAGAAATGCAAGCTTCGAGATGATTTCTTTTCTGACACTCGTTTAATTCATGCGGAACTCATCTATCCAGCTTCTTTACCTTGTCCATTTGTTTCCAACGGTCCAATATTGTTGAAATAGTAACATCAAACCTTGTTGCTAATTCACGCGTAGGTTGAGATGGATTCTCTTCCACTACAGCTTTCAGCTCATCATTATCCACCTTGGTCTCAGGTTGCCCACATGGCTCATTTTCAAGATTAAAATCACCAGAACAGAACTTCTCAAACCATTGACATACTGTGCATTCATTAGCCACATCCTTCCCAAACACTTCGTTGACATTTCAAACTGTCTGCACTGCATTGGTTCCACTAAGGAACACATATTTGAAAATGACACATACTTTTGACTTATCCGTGGTTTTACAAAAATTGCTCTAAAACAAATTTGAAAGATAATCACAACCCAAAATGTGCACTTGAAAGACTAAGGATGTACCTTCACAATAAAAATAAACAAGAAGTGTCAAAGTGAAGTGTCAAGAGACATCAACTGTCAAACCTAGTACTTAAGGAAATCGGACATTTCATACTTAATAAACTAATATCTGTTTCTCCTCCCATCCAGGCTGTTGACGGGTTCAAATGAGAAAAAGTAGGCAGAAGAGTTCCAAGATCTATAAAGTATGATCCAAGCATTAAAGGGAAGGTTTTCTTTGGTTCTGTTTTTATAGACCCCATAATGATAGGAGCTGTCTGGTTTTTCCCCCACAGTAATATGATCAGTGCCTAACTACTGGCACATAATGGGTGCTCAACAATTTTTTCTCAGTGAATAATGTTTTACCACATTTCTCCCCAGTCTGAAGCCATGCTGCAAACTCCTATCCCTCAACTCCCAGTTTGAATGTTACTTCTCCTTTAAAGCTTTCCTCGGACCTCTGGGATGAATTCATCACATCTGCTTTTAGGCTCCCACAGCATCCTGAACACAACACAAGTTCTTAGCTGAATGTATTTAATCATCTGACATTGTGACCCTCTCTCCCCATTAACCTTGAGGCCCTTGAGAACACTGAGCTTTAGCTTTGAACTCTTATTCCTTAACACTATACCTACACAGAGTTGCTGTTGAATAAATGTGTGAATGAAAAAATGGTAAGTAAACAAACAAACCAAAGAATTGGGGTTATTGGGCCTAGAGAAGAGGAAGTATCTCAAGAATCAGTCTCCAAAATAAAGGTTATTGAATTTTAGAGCAGAGGGTGTCTGTACTAGACATTGTGCTCTCGTGCTGTATAGAGGAGAGAGTATAAGGCTGTTGAATTAATGATCAGTTTTTCTTCTCCTTTGCAGTGTAAAACTTAGGAAAGGGTCTTAAATTATGATGGAGAAGATTTAGGTTAGACTCAGTTAACATCAACAGTATTGCCATTTGGGCCAGATAATTCTGTTTTATTGGGGCTGTCCTGTGCATTGTAAGATGTTTAGCAGCATTGCCGGTCTCCATCAGAGATGTCAGTGGCACACCCCACCCTGATTGTGACAACCAAAACCATCTCCAGCATTTCCAACTGCCCTCTGGGGGGCAAAATTGCCACCAGTTGAGAACCACAGGTTTAGACTTAAAGAACAAACTCCTGCAGGTGAGGGTTTTATGGCATCAGAAAAGGAAACAAAGGAGATGGTAGAACTCTGACTGTAAGTTCTTTAAAGATAAAGCAGATGGCTGGATGTTTTACTGGCTTATATCGTATCTTCCATTCTGAAGGCAGGTGGATGGACCAAATGAACCGACATTATGATAATACATGAAATGTCTTTTGTCAACTGTAAAGGAGATTTCTGAAAGAGAATAATCTGATAGCCTTTTGATGATGAGAGAAGGAAAGTCATTTATCAAATCGTCTGGCTTCTTTCCCTTCAGTGAACTTATTCAAGGACACTTATTGTATACTGTCAGTGTCATAGCATTTGATATATCACCTTAGCACAAAGTTTCATTTTGAGTTTAATATCTCATAGTTATTGATTGATGGTTTTGTGTAAATCTTTCTTTGGCTATGTACCTCTATATCTCAGGAGTTAAAAAACAAAGAAAAGCAGTTATTAATAAAATCATTCCCCCAAAGCCATAGAGGAAGTTTGGTAACAGATGCCAACACCCATGTGGTGGAGGAAGCACCTGGTTCCTTGCCTTGACTCTGCCTCCACAAGGCTGGTGAGTTTCTGTTGGCCCCTAGTTCACCTGTGCACCAAGAAGGGTAATAGTACATTCAGGTGTCTGAGTTCATTTTACAAAAAACCCCTTCACTTGTGTTATAAAACATCATTCTTTCCCCCTGTTCAACTATCTACAGGAGCAATTTAAACTATCCAAGAAACATGTATCTAGCAAAATTTTGGCTCAGAATGCACCTCCAGACACTGTAAAATCTATTTCTAGTTGAAACCAGATCAGCAAAAAAGTTTACCTGTAGTATATTTCACTAGTTTGTTACAGAATCATTGTTATACTTTGGTGTTAGGACTGTCATCTATACTGAAAGATGGTAGGGGGATGAATGCAATGAAACTTATTAATACATGCAGAAAAATTGAAGCTCTCATTCATTACACTTTTCCCCTTTCTGAGGCTCCTCCAGGAAGTTCCTATATAGGCTTTTCTAGATTGGTTGATCTGTTCCTATTTTACACACAGTGTAAATTGTTTAGCTGTTTTCATCTGTTTTCTGCTAGAAAGCTTAAAGCCAAATTTTCTTAGCTCTCATATTCAGAAAATATGTAGACTTCTATGGCAGCATTTTCCAGTAGGTTTTCAGCAGAGCACTAGTCCTGCAAATGTTGCATGAAAAAAAGAGTTGCAGATAAAATAAGTTTGAGAAATGCTGCATTTTTTTATTTACAATGAATGAAATGTTGCATGAAAAGAGTTCTGGATAAATAAGTTTTGGAAATGCTGCATTCTTGTTGATTCACAATGCACATAGCATATTAAAGGTTTAAAAGATTATGTAGTAAAGATAACCTGTTCAAATTTTTTTCAACCATGTTCAAACATTTTTTATTATGGTGACCTTTTTTTATGTAACACATACTAGGATCTGGCCTTATTAGCATTCTGTGGAACTTAGTTGATAAATGTTGCTTTACGGTTTGCATTCCTAAATCCATTTTACATCTCTAACCCATTTAAATCTCTTCTGTCCCACTTGTGCCATGTTTAATGTATATCTTCAGATCACCTAAAAGCCTTTCAGAACCAGGTGTGACAAAAATAAATGCATATTAAGTAAACATATTGAGCTGTATGACTTTGGGCCAATAATTTTCACACTTAAGCCTGAATTTCTTGTTAAAGATGTTAGCCATGTTAAACAATCCCATAGAGCTAAATAATGCCAAGATTGCTTTCCAGCTCTGCTGTTGTAAGCTTCTATCTTGCGTTCCAAGGCAGAAAAATCTATCAGAACCAAGCCGCTCCTTAAACCCTTAAACGGCTCTGTTTCTGGTCAATGCTCTGTGCCCACCCAACATCAAGGCAGAGTAACATACATTCAGCAACTTTGACAGAGTATTAGGCTGACCGAGTGGGAGAATGAACCAGTGCACATGCAGTTGAAGTGAGATCAGGAAGTCCAAGTTCCACAGATACTGAGTATTAGGAGATCCCCTTTCCAAATCCAGGGAAGCCAAGGATAGGAGGTCATGTGAGCACATCAGAGCTGTGAAAGGTACTTGGCTGTAGAAAGAGATTTATAGAAAGCTTATCTTTCAACTCTGAAATGTATCCTTTTCAGATGAGAAATGGGTTCAGAGAGGTAGATCCCAATGTAAGCAAAGGCTGTACCAGGACTCAAGTGGTGGGTTGGAGCAGTGGAGTCATCTGTAAGAGAGTTAGGATGTTTGGGGTTTCCTTAAAAAGTATCATGGTAGGGACAGTACAGTACCAGCTTCTGAAATATGTTTCTCAAACACTAGCTCCTTGAGTCCATGCTTTGATTACTATTTACTCACCATGACTCTCCAGTCCTGGAGTCCTCCATCCCTCAGAATATAAAGACTGAGTTCCAGATCTTTATATTCAATAACCCTAAGTGACAGCTAGTTCCATTTGGTTATTTCACAAATGTGTAAAACAGCATGACAAAACTGAACTGGCTCATAATCTTTCTGCCAAACCCGGTCACCCTCCAATGTTGCCTCTCCAGTGTATGGCACCGCCATCTATCCAAGTGCACAAACTAGAAATCATCATCCTTGACACTTGCCCAATTCATATCTCATATAGGAACTATCACCAAATCCCATTGACTGTCCTTACTAAATCTCTCTAATTCATCCACTTCTCCTCATCTCCATCTCCACCACTTTAGTCAAAGCTACCCTCTTCTCTTACCTGGACAACTGCAACAGTGGTCTCCTACGTTACTTGCTTGCCCCCTACCATGCATACTTCTATAGCCAAAGTAATCCTTTTAAATGAGTATCTATTCATGTCACTCCCCTGATTAAGGCCCATCAATGGTTTTCCATCATTATAACGACTCCTTATCATAGTCTGTTTGAATGAGCATTCCCCCTGCCCATGTCTCCAGATTCATATTATGCCACTTTCTCTGTGGTCATCTGCTGTCCCATTGCAGTGGCTTCCTTTCACTTCCTTGAATATGTTACACTCAGAGCTATTGCACATGTCATTTTCTCTACTCCTCTCCCTGGTGTATCTCCCATTCATCATTTACATCACAGCTAAAATGTGACATTTCCAAAAGACATTGCTATTACCCCTGACTAACTCAGATTCCCTGCTAAATGTCCTAACTTAATAGTCCCAACTCCTCCTAACACATAATTTTACCAATTCATTGTGTAACCTGACATTTCATGTCTTTCTCCCACTAGAATGTAAACCTTATCAGAACAGGTACTGTGTTTGCTTTCCCATCATTGTGTTTTCCAGGGTTTAGACCAATGCCTTAGGCCCAGTAGATGCTCTGTTAAGTAAATGTAGAAAAAAGTTGTGTTCTCAATTACCATTTTGAAGAGTCACATGCACATTTACAGATAAAACAACTATTTAACTTTGTTTATCCCATCATTTTCCATAGTTGCTCAACTACGGATCTTTCTACTACATAAGTTATCGGCATTTTGTTGGACACTCATGTACCAAGAAATGTTGTGTGATAGATGCCCTGTGATTGTGTGACCTGAACTGTTGCCCCTTCCCCTATCCTAAGTAGTGCATCTCTGTAACGATGTTTTCGTGGACCTGCCCTTCCCTAAACACCTGAGGGGTGGGGGCTTGTGGGGCAATGCAACCTCAGGGGCTGAGGACACCCTTCTGGGAAATCATCATGGGCCTGTGTAAGTAGAGAAGGGGAAGCCAGTCTGCAGAGGGAGAATGAAGCAGTCATGGGAAGAGACACTGTAGGCAGGGCTCCCATACTCAGATGGGTCAGGCAGGACAAGAGGAGGTGAACTGGCATGCCCTGTATGAAGGAATTCAAACTCAGAATTGATTCTATATTTGTAGTTCTCAAAGTGTGATCCCCCAGCATCACCTGGGAATGTGACTTCCCAAGATCCATGCCAAGACATATTAGGAACTCCGGAATGGGGCTTAGCAATCAGTGTTTTTATCAGCCCTTTGCATAATTCTGATGCACTGTCTGCCAAACTATAAACTCCCGAGGAACCAGTCGAACCCACCGTCTCACAACTGGTGACTTCCTCTGTTGAAAGTGAAACGGAGCGTAGCAGTCTTGACTTTTAATGACTTTCCAGACCTCAGTTCCCTCCCCTCATGATTCCTTGTAACCCAAGTTTTTTAGCTATTCGTGCATGGTTTCAATAATTTCCTCTTTTGCTCAAGCTGGTTTTGTGGGTTTTTGTTGCTTGAATCCAAACAAAGATTAAACTACGCCAGTAAGGTGAAACAAACGAACAAACAAAACCTGGATTTAAGCCCTTGTTCTGCCAAACATGAGCTATGAGGCCTGAGAAAAATCCCTTCTCTCTGGGCCACAATTCCATCACTTACAAACCGATGGGGCTGGACTGCATGTCTGAGGTGGCTTCACTCTCTAATATAGTGGTATAGACATCAGCTTCTCTGGAAAAAATTTTAGCTCTACAGATCTCCTAAGAAAGTCACCTAAGTTTCTTTAGTTCTACCCATTGACTCCAGGCAGTTAAATAACAAAAACAGAAAATAAAAAACACCCCAATTTTCCATGTCTCTCTTCCCCTGTCTGCAAAAACTCAGTCTATTAATTAGAAGGATGCTTTAAATAATAAGGCTTATTTGATGTTCCAATTCTTTTTCATTTTATTTTTAATGTTATTTATTATAATCAAAAATTGCCAATATTCAAATACTTGTGTGTACTTCCCACATTATTTTGTTTTATTTTTTTACTGGTTCATGAAATCCAAAAGTATTACCACCATCGATTCATGGAGAATATAGTGTTCTCAATAATAAGAGTTAGGCAGTATGGTAGATTGCAAAAATAACTACAATTCTCTTATTGTCTCTGTATCCATGTCACTGTGAGTTTGCACTGTGACTTTTCAACACCTCCCATCAATGGACAGAGGTTATTTCCTCTCCCCCTTGAATCTGTCTGGTCTTGTGATTTGGCAATACAATGGCATGGAAATAATGGTGTACCAATTTGAAGCCCAGGCCTCAAGAAACTTTGATTACCTCTACTCTGTCTCTTAGAACCTGCAACCATGATGTGAACAAGTCCAGGCTAGCCTGTACAAGAAAAGAAACCATGTGCCCAGATGAGTACCCTAGAAACCAACAGCCTATTCACCCTCAGAGGTAGGGCCTTCAGCATAACATGAGTGAGCCCAGACCAAATCGCCAACCCACAAAATCGTGAGCTAAATAAATGGTTGTTGCTTTAAGCCTCGATATTCTAGGGTGCTTTGTTGGATAGGAATGCCTTGGGCTCTGCATTGTTTCAATAGGATCATCAAATACATCTGCTAGAACCGAGTTGTAATTATTGACAGACCTAATTGATAGTGCTATTCCTAGGGTCATGAAAAACAGCACTTAATCACTATGAGATAGGTAAATGTATTAATAGCTAATTTGGGTGCACTCAGGGCACATAGGAAATTAGTTCTATTGTTCTAGGTTTTTAGATTTATTTCCACCAATAATTGGATGTGTGAGCTTCCATAATTCTCACAACAGCTTTGTACCTCAATTTTTTCAACTTTAAAATAAAACCAGAAAAGGGATTGCAAAGCTACTTTTTCAATAAAAATATATGTTAAGGAATTATTCCAAAATTAGTGTCATAGTTTTGATAAGTGACATCTTCTAATATGTTTTTCATTTTAAAATTAAATTTTAGCAGATTATGATAAGGCTAACTTCAGTTAAAGCTTCTGTCTATATATATAAGATGTATATATTAATAGGACCAAATTACGCTTGCAAAAAAATGTAGTCTTTTTGGGGGAATTTGTTTGTTCAGAAAAATGCAACTCATCTAAACAATCAGTATTAAATGAAATGGCAAAGTATTTTAAAGATTTTAAAAAGTAAAAAACTTCAAGGAAAACATCCTAAATTCCTAAAATAAATTATAAGAATATCCTCTATTAAGCCCATAAACCCTGCATTATTTAACTTCTTAGTTGACAAAGAATAAAAACTAGTATTGTTTTGATCCTTAAATTCCCACCCCAGTAGACTGTTCCCTGATGCTAAAACAAAAATAGTGACCAAATGCTTTGATAGATAACTCATTGAAATGAGAACTGAAGGCTTCTAAAACAAAGATTTTCCTGTATCTCCCACATGCCAGAAAAAGTAAGGGAAATATTTTAGTCTCCCATCCAAGAATGAACAATGTATCAGCACTTCAAAAAAATAAGTGCTTTAGAAATGATCCCGCTCAAGGTACGATTTTTCAAAGCAGAAAATGTTCCCAAGCAAGATGAAGAAAAAAAATTTATTGAGAGAAAATAAAAAGAAACAAGGAGGAAGAAATCTTTCAACAGAGTAGAAACTGTTAGTCTCTCTGTGTGTCCCTGAAAGGTTTTGATCCAACTCTATTTGTTATCCTAGAAAAGCTCTTCTGAAGAAAGGTCTCAGTGTAAGAACTGCTTGAAAGAAGCCAACCCCTTGGAAATAGGAAAGGCTTGGCCATTTATTAATGTCAGATATGCTGCCTGCATGAATTAGTCAGCTTGTCTTGTGGAAGCCATACTGAAAAGTTCTCGTGCACCTGCTTCTTAGTGTCCTGACACTTCTGGCTTTAATGACAGCAGCAACCACCACCAGAAAATAAAATTTAAAAAATTAAAAAGCTGAACATAACTGTATTCTACTTTCTGAATAGCTGATTCATCAATTTTTAAAGGCTTCTTATTGAAGTACCATCAGTGACCACAGCATAAAGCTTGTTCAGATTTAAACTGAAAGGCAAAACAGTCATTTTCCTAAACTGGCAGAATTTAACCAAATTACCACAAAACTGACCTTTGAAACAAAGAGAAATGGAGTAGAAAAAGGCCAGATTTCTTACTGGAAGTACCACAGTGGCAAATATCCCAGAACTAAGAACAGCTGCCAAGTAGAAGAGAGAAAATTAAAGGACTTTCCAAAAACAGCCAACCGCAGTGCACACAGCATTCCCAACAGCTGGAGTGAGCTTCAGAAGCAACA
>RJWJ010043772.1:0-12455 GCA_004363605.1 Indri indri | reverse complement strand
GAAAGCTAAGAAATGACAAAGGGTATATAGATTTATTTGGGAATTCCAAGGATTGTATTTTTATTATCACTCTCTTCTTGGGATATAGACGCCAGCAGTTGTACAAAATCAATCTTCCCTTTTATCCTTTGTCTTTTGGGTTTGATACGTATTGATTTTGTCTAATTGAATTCAGGTAACACAAAGTTTCATTTTACTTCTAAAAATAATACCTCCAAATTTCTAAATGTCTTGTTTCAAAAGTTAGGTTTCTTCAGTTTTCTGATAACTAAACAAGGTACTGCTACATTAGCATTTTGTTTTATTTTAAAGTAAAGCTTTATGAAAGCAGAATGCTTGTTCATTGAAGGAAAATAAGAAATAGTGTAGTGAGTGGCATCCTACTTGCATACTTGGGATGGGTTTTGGGGGTTTGTTGTCAATTATTTTCCATGAAACTAATTTCTCTTTCTCTCTTTGTTTTAGCTTCAGCTTTAGCTGCAGCTGCCTCTGTTCAACCACTTGCAACACAGTGTTTCCAACTCTCTAACATGTTTAACCCTCAAACGTAAGTAATATACTTTGGTCAAATTCAAGAGAATATACTGTGAAAGCTGTAATACTCAACTTTTCTAAGCTAGCATTTAAGACATTTTCGTATATTTCATAATAGAAACAGTGTTATAATTTTGATCCTTTTAAAATAAGTTTTATGTACATTGCCAATTCCTTAGGATACATTTATAAGATTGTAATTGTATTAAAAGCTATGCAGGTTTTCTGTTTATTTCTAAGCAGGTTTTTAAGTAAAGTTTGTTATCAGTATTAACCAGTTTACTTGCTCTACATTTTTTGCCTTTGAGTTTTTTATTTTTATATATATATTTTTTAATGCAGACGGGGCCTCGCTCTTGCTCAGGCTTGTCTTGAACTCCTGAGCTCAATCAAACCTCTTGCCTTGGCCTCCCAGAGTGCTAGGATTACAGGCGTGAGCCACACTGCTCTGAGCCCCATTTTTTGCCTTTGAAATTTTTTTTTTTTCCTCAGCTGGGACTTATAAGCACATGCCACCCAGCTGGGCTGATTTTTCTAATTTTTGTAGAGAGGGGGATCTCACTCTTTCTCAGGCTGTTCTCAAATTCCCGACTTCAAGCCAGCCTCCTGCCTCAGCCTCCCAAAGTACCAGTTAATCTTTCCCAGTACCAAGCTGGTGATTGGAATGCCATTTATTAGACTATATTCTTCTCCCTGGTTTTATAAATCATGTTTATAATATACCAGATCCAATCTAAATGTAGGGGTTTTTTGTTCATTTTGATAAATTATATTTTAAACTGTGACAAGAGACAGGATCTCTGTTTCTAGGCTGGAGTGTAGGTGTGATCATAGCTTACTGTAAACTTTAAGTCCTGGGCTGAAGCCATCTTCTCACCTAAGCCTCCAGAGTCACTGGGCCTACAGGCATGTGCCACCACATCTGGCTGATTTTTTGTACTTACTATTTTTTGCAGAGATAGGGTCTCACTATGTGATCTAGGCTCATCTGGAACTCATGGCCTCAAGCCGTCCTCCCCCTTTGGTCTTCCAGCTATGCCTGACTGGAAACAGTGTCTTTATATATTATTTTTCTTTGCTTTCCCCAGTCCCCTACTTGTGTAATTTAAATTCAGAGAATTAAATATTTTGATTTTTTGATACATCCGAGGATGTATATTTTATCAGTATAAATAGTATTTAAAAGAGCTTAATACTTTCTTACAGAGAAGAAGAAGTTGGATGGGATACAGAGATTAAGGATGATGTGATTGAAGAATGTAATAAACATGGAGGAGTTATTCATATTTATGTTGACAAAAATTCAGCTCAGGTATTTGGATCTTTTTAATAAACCAAGGTTGTTACTCTGTCTTAATCTTCACATATACTTGGTGCATGTTATAATCACTGTCTTCTATTGGAGTGGCTTTTTCCTGAAAGAAGCTTTAACATCTTTGCTAAATACACCCTCAAATAAAGACAAAAAAATAATTGAAAATTTTATTATGGTCTTATAGAGCACTTCTGTTAATATTTAAAGTTTCCCTCAAAATCTTGGCATCTTGATTATTAGGCAGCTTACAAGTCATAGAGAAAAGATAGTACAGGGCAAGTAAGGGAGTATAAATCATTCTTTCCTAAAATTCTAGGTGTACATATTAGCTAGTTTATTGAGTATATAAAATATTTTGTGGTTATAGAGCACCAAGTTTTTCTGTAGGCTATTTGAATTTGAATACACCTGAGTCCATGTTGTATACAGCACCATCCTTACCTTTTCTCTCCTTTTATTTACTCATTTTTTTTAGGGCAATGTGTATGTGAAGTGCCCATCAATTGCTGCAGCTATTGCTGCTGTCAATGCATTGCATGGCAGGTGGTTTGCTGGTGAGTTTGTATTTTTTAATTTTTAATTATTGTTATTAAGGCTCTAAAACTAAGCGAAGATGCTAAACCCAACATATCTGCTTCTTTCAACAGGTAAAATGATAACAGCAGCATATGTACCTCTTCCAACTTACCACAACCTCTTTCCTGATTCTATGACAGCAACACAACTACTGGTTCCAAGTAGACGATGAAGGAAGATATAGTCCCTTATGTACATAGCTTTTTTTCTTTCTTGAGAATTCATCTTGAGTTATCTTTTATTTAGATAAAAATAAAGAGGCAGGGGTCTACTGTCATTTGTATACAATTCCTGTTACCTTGAAAAAATAAAAATGTTAACAGGAATGCAGTGTGCTCATTCTCCCTAACTAGCAAATCCCACTGTATACAAAGCTGTTCTCTTGTTCTGCCTTTTAAAATGTTCATGTAGAAAATTACATTAAGGACTTATAGGAATAGCTCTAGGGGAACAAATGTGCTTTCTGTAAAAAGGCAGACCAGGGATGTAATGATGTTTTTAAATGTTTCAAAAGCCTAACTTTTTACACAGCAGTTACATTTCACATTTCAGTAATGTTGGTATTTGGCGGATGGTTTAGCAGAGGTTTCTGCAATACACATTTAGTGTATGGCAATTCAAGACAGCTAAAGGGCTGTTTGTTTAGCATCTCATCTTGCATTCTGATCAATTGGCAAGAAAGGGAGATTTGAAAATTAAAATACTTCTTGATGGTATCTTTTCAATTAATGTATCTGTAAAAGTTTCTTTGTAAATACTACGCATTCTGGTGTGTCTTAAGATTCCAAACAAAATGATCCCTGCATTTCCTGAAGATGTTTAGTGACAGTCTGGTAAGCAAAGCAATCTGAGCAAGAAATAGGAAATGCAGAAATAGGTTTTGTCTGGTTGCATATAATCTTTTGCTCTTTTTAAGCTCTGTGAGCTCTGAAATATATTTTTGGGTTACTTCAGTGTGTTTGACAAGACAGCTTGATATTTCTATCAAACAAATGACTTTCATATTGCAACAATCTTTGTAAGAACCACTCAAATAAAATTCTCTTAAAAAGGCCACAAGAAATCTTCATTTTTCAAATGTTTTAAAGTCACAGAAACTTGAGAATAGACTATTAGTAGTAATTATTTCAGTACTTTCTTAAGGAAAATCTTAGTATGCCGAGTCTGGGGAAACTTGCCCTCAAGCTATCCCCATCAATTCCTTCCTATCAGCCTAGCACAGAACCTCTTAGGGGGTATTATATCAAAACAGAGGGGTTTACCAAAAGCATTTGCCCAGGCTTTTAACCTGGGCATCACTATTTACATACTGAGAAAAATGCCTTAACTTCAAACTGGTTTCTCAAATTGATTTAGCTATATAAAGGGATTTTGATCTTCCCTATTGGGCAGTGGGCCTTCCCCACCTAACACTATCTTCAACTGTTTGTGTCTTGGTCAGTTCTTTTGAATAGGCAATGTTGCCCCTAATGGAGTAATATTTTACCTTCAAATACTGATTTTCTCACTTATTTTTGTTAATGGGGGCACAAGTTGATAGGGTTATTTAGATATCAAATCATTAAGTTTGGACACCACAATTTTCTATTAGCCCCTTGGATGGATACTTAACCTATTATCTCTTAATTAGTTATTTAATCTAAAAAAATATATCAAGGATCAAGTTAACGACACCAGGCAGGATTGTTTTTTGTGGTAGGGAACTTATATTCTCTCATTTTTTTCTTTTTGCTTTGCAAAGTATTCCCTGCTATCTTTGCAATTTAACTTTTCCCCCACTTGAACCAAGCCCCATCATTCCTTTCCTGGGAATTGGGCAAGCAAATGTGGCCTCTAGTAGTTAATCTCATCTGTTAAAACAGGGGTGGCCAAAACTTGCCTATTGCCACAAAGTTTTAAATTTGGTTCATAATTGATGTTCAAAGGAAATGCGGTGTTTAGTAAATGGAGTAATGTGACACATAGAATATGGTTCAAATGGCTATTCTGAGTAAATCCTGTAGGTTGTCAAACTCCTGAGACAGCCTTTCACTTTGGTTGGAAAATCTGTAGCTGCTGTACCTAATGTGGTAGTGTCGTTAATTTCCTGTGCATCTCAGTGCCCCAAAACGTCCTAAGTTCTTACAACAAAATTTTAAGTACTTCAGATACGCTGAAGGGGTAGTGCAGGTCAGAAAATCATTAAGGCCTATGTGGGCAGATGAGGGACACTTGCTCATTACTACATATGCTACTGCGCATCAAGCCAATTAATGGAATCTTGTGGAGGGCCAGTTACACCATTTGCATCATTGACAGCTGGTTAGAAAATCATCTGGGATTTAGCCAGTTGAGAAGCTAGGACCGGGGCTGATGTTCTTAGTTTGTTTCACAGTGGATAAATTGTTCTAGTCTTTCTGATAAAGCAGGCAGCTGTATGTGAAGAACAATCTCAGGATGAACACTGTTTTGGAAATAAATTATAACTTCTTTTTGTGTTTGACTTTGAGGAAATCTAAACTTACAAATCTCAGTATTTTTTTTGAGTCTCAGATTTTTGCCGATAAAAGCACTAACCTTACAGGTTTTAGTTTACTATAATCTATGCGAGGTACCAGGCACCCCAAAATTTTCCAGCTGTGGATTAAGAGAATCAGGCTTACAGCAACCCTACTCATTAGCACACCTCCTTTAATTTAGAAGATCTTTGGCCAAGCTGAATAGGCTGAGAGTGAGAAGAAAATAATTCCTCTATCAGACACACTCGAGACTACTGAAAGACTTTGTTTTATTACAGTATATGGGCTGGGATTGATGGGAAGGTGTAGATGTAGTGGGCAACCACCGCCATGGTTAGCACCGGATGCCCATCCCGATGGCCATGAATGTGCCAAATGTTCCGCCACTCTGCATCATGGTTTTCCCAATGCCGCCCATCAGCTCCCGACCCCGCATTCCGATCCTGAGGAGGAAACCAAGATGGGGCCATTTGGGAACAAAAATACAGGGAAGACTATTTATTACCTGCCCCTTCCTAGTCTTCTGCTAACAACGAGTCAAGCACTTCTTACGTCTGGCATTCCCTATATCTTATTTGCCACTTACTGGACATTATCTTTTCCTATCAGTACGCGTAATGACAAAGAAAAGGACCCAATAGGTTATCTAGGGCACTCTTCTGATTATCAACTTTAAGTTCGAGTGAGGCAACAGATGCAATGTAAAGTATATTGGCAGGGAAATCGACTTTTAGGACTGGTTTTGCCTCCAGGGCATACATGTTCCAAAAGAGACAGTTGTCTATCTTAGATGGTTTTCTGGTGTTAATGATTTTGGAGTCAGATCTGGGTTGAAGACCTAGCTCTGCAATTTACAGGCTGTGTCAAATGTAAAATGGACATCAAAAGATGGTTTACAGGATCTTTTTGATACAAGTACAGTATTTAGCACAGTGTTTAATGTAAAGTGCTCAGTAAACAGTAATGTATAGTCTGAAAAAATGAAAATAACAGCCTTTAAATGTGAAAATGACCTTCAAAGTATAAAGTATCCGTATCCTCTCTGCATCCTGTTCCCAGGATAGTAAAACCGCTTGACAACTTTGTTGTACCCAATTGCAAATAAAAATAACAGTAGTAACAATCAGTTACTGAGCATTTAATATGTGCCAGATTGTATGCAAAGTGTGCTGATTTATGATTGTTAAACAGTTCCATGAAGTAGGTGTTACTGTCCTCATCCTACAGTTTAGGAGACCCACTATCCAACTTGCCTAAAGTCACCGAACGCGTAAGAAAAAGGCCAGAAAGCATTTTTACTCCAGAGCTCAGATTCTTAAGCACTGACGCTTCTTCCCACCTGTCCTTGTGGACTGAGGGTGGTTAGGAAATCGGTCTCGCTCGCTAGAGGACAACCAGGGAAGTAGAAATAAGTAGGCTCTGTTCAGGCTCCCCACCGAGTGAGGTGGGGTGGGGAAGGACCAGTAGTCCCACTGCCCGCGCTCCTCACCTGAGACAGGAAAAGGTGCCGAAGAGCGCCCCGGCCGCCATGCCTACGGCGCAACCCATCACAAAGCCCATCTTCACGCGGTCGAAGCAGCTTGGCTGAGATTGTCCGTAGGGACCCACGGCCACCGGCATCTGCAGGGTGCGAGGGATAGGGAAGTGTGGGCCCAGCCCCCAGGTTCAGAGCCCGGCGGGGACGGAGACGACGAGTGGGGAGTGGACTCAAGGGTTCGGGGAAAAGTTAGAGAAGGAAAATCAGCGCATAGCCCTACTCCACCACCCTTTTTGCGTCCAGGCCCCGCGCCACGCGACGCCGCGGGGTTCGGACCGCCCCCACCTCACCTCGCTCACGGCCTTGGTCGCTCAGCTGTACGTCTCACACGGAAAGCGGGGAGGAGACGCTCGCGGCCGAGGAATCCCTTCCGGAGCGCGAGGCAGTACTTCCGGGAGCCTGGGTGCTGAAGACTGCAGCCACTTCGGCTGGTGGGCTCTGCCACCAGGACCATGCTGCTACGAGCCGCTTGGAGGCGGGCGGCCTTGGCGGCGACTGCAGCTCCGGGGCCGAGGTCTGCGGCACCCACTCGGGGGCTGCGCCTGCGCGGTACGCTCCCGCTCGCTGTCACGGTCTCTGGAGGCGCGGACCTTTCCCCCTTGGCGCTGCTACGCGACTGAGTTTTCCGGACCCTCCCTGCCCCGCCCTACTGCCCAGATCCTCTGACCCTTTCCCTCAGACTTTCTCAGGTCAGCACCCCCGAACGGTTGACTCCGCCGCGCCACCGCTCAGATCCTGCCCCGCAGCCTGGAGCACTTTGGAGGCTCGTCCTTCAAACGTCTCCTGGCCAATTTAGAGTTGCTGATCAAGACTCTCCAGCCAGTAACGTTTGAAAGAGATCGCACCTATTCTGGCCCCACCTTTCTTCTAAACGGCTTTGCCCTTTAGAGCCCTCCTTACTCCCAACGAGACGATTTGAATATTGCCCCAACATCCCTCTCCAAGAACCTTGCCTCTCCCTATCCCTTCCCTCCTTTCACGGTGTGCTCATGTTCTCTGATATCTTGTTTCATTTCCATTAAGGTTTGAACCCAGCATCCCTTTAACTTAATTATCTCACCTCCGTCCAGATTTTGCCTTCTGCTCCCGTGGTTGCTTTGCATTCGTAGTTGCATTCTGTCTTACTTGGCCTGTTCCATTTTTTGTCAGTTGCAGACCATGCTCCCCAGTCGGCTGTTCCTTCAGATACAGCCGCTGCTCCGGAGTCAGTGCTGCGACCTCTCTATATGGATGTGCAAGCTACAACTCCTCTGGTAAGGATAGAGGGTGAGCTTTTCCCAAGTCTGTTTATGGGAAGTAAATGATAGAAGTGACAACACATGGAAATGACTGGAACCTTGTAGAAGTGAGAGCCATTGAGAGTTGCAGAGAAAAGCAATGAGGCAGGAGTCAGGAGGCTTAAATTCTATTCCACTAGAAACAGCTGGTAGTGTGGGGAACCTGCGGCCTTGGGGCCACATGTGGCCTTCTGGATCTTTGAGTATGGCCTCTTTTTTTTTTTTTTTTTTTTTTGTGACAGAGTCTTGCTCTGTTGCCTGGGCTGGAGTGCCGTGGCATCAGCCTAGCTCACAGCACCCTCAAACTCCTGGGCTTACACGATCTTCCTGCTTCAGCCCCCTGAGTAGCTGGGACTACAGGCGTGTACCACCATGCCTGGCTAATTTTTTTTTTTCTATTTTTTTAGTTGCCCATCTAATTTATTTTTATTTTTAGTAGAGATGGGGTCTCACTCTTGCTCAGGCTGGGAGTATGGCCTTTTGACTGAATCCAAATTTTACAGAACAAATCCTTCTATTAAATGAGGTGCAGCGGAGAAAGATGAAGCTTTTCTTGCCTCTTTGGTGCTTAAAAAAGAACAATCTTGAAATCAGAAGGCCTCGGGTTCCCTACCCCACTGTTCAAATCACTTCAGTGGAAGTGCTACAGTAATAGTTAAAAGCATGGGGTCTGGAATTAGCCGGACTGCGACTTAATAACTGTGTGAACTTGGGCCAGTATTAAACAGGTCAAAAGATGTAAAGCAGCCAGGCACATGATAAGCACTATAATATTAATACTTTAAGTTCTCACCAATGTGTGAGAAGGGGTGTTTACCTGTGCCCTGTCTTGTCCTAGCCACTCTAGATCACATTGCCTCGCAGGAATGGGAACACCTGCAGAAACAGATGTCAGAACAAGGCAATGTTTGTAGACTATCTGAGGGGATGGTAGAACAACCCGAGTTAAGACAGATTGGTAGTGGGGGTATATTAGATTGATAACTGGTTAGTACCTGAGGGGACAGAAGAATGTTTGAAGCCTAAGCTAGGCAGTGTCTGAAGGGTTGGGAGTATAATGAAGCAGGCTAGGCAGGTCTGAGGGGATGGAATAGGACCTGAGTTAACTATGGGCTGAACGAAAGTGACCTGTTCTGTTGTTCTCAGGACCCCCGGGTGCTTGATGCCATGCTCCCTTACCTAGTCAACTACTATGGGAACCCACATTCCCGGACACATGCTTATGGATGGGAGAGTGAGGCAGCCATGGAACATGCACGCCAGGTTAGTACAAAGGGATCTGGGAGGTTCTGAGGTTAGAGAGGGTCAGTGGCCCTTGGGGGGCATTTCCTTGGTAGGTGTGGGTGGAGGTGAAAATGGTTTTGGGTTCTTTCTGGAAGAGATTTGGAGAGCAACCTTGGAGTTTGACTGTAGGCATTTAATTAGTTCCCACATTTCCTAGCTAAATTATCTTGGGCAAATTATCTAATTTCTCTAAGCCTTAATTTCCTCACATTGAAAATGAAGATTGCAATAGTTTCTACTCCATAGGGTTATTTGGGGATTAAATGCTTGTAAGGTATTTATTAACACAATGCAGATATATAGTAAGAGCTCAATAAGTTCATTTAAAAAACCCAATAATATAATTATTATTATTTTGTATTGGGTTGGAAAAGAGCCTAGAATCTGAGATAATACTGGATCTGTCCATTTTCTGATCTTAGTAGGTACAGAGCTTCTTCCTGGGCAGTTTGGTAGAATGCAATTGAGCTCTTCTTGCTCCGGAGCTGTCGTAGCTGTGTATGCAGCCCCATTCTTGCCTGGGGAATTAATGTTATGTAGCTCTGTTTCTTGGCTTGCAGCAAGTGGCATCTCTGATTGGGGCTGATCCTCGTGAGATCATTTTCACTAGTGGCGCTACTGAATCCAACAACATAGCAATTAAGGTAAGTGAAGGGAACCAGAGGGCTTAGGGCATATCTGAGCTTTCCTCACTTGGGAGATGGCGTCCCTTCATCATTTGGACTCAGATATGTATTTCCCAGCTACACACCCCACACACTTTCTGATGTGTTGCTTCCTTCAACCCTTTGCAATCTACCCTATCTTAAGTCTTTGCTCCTGTTGGTGTGAGTTCAATGAGGTAGTTGGATAGGAGAGGAGATGGCTCTCAGTCTATTAGCCAGTTGGTTTTTTGGATGGCAGCTACTTCGGAGAATGGATAATGGTGACTGAACCCGTGTCACCATTCTTTTGATTTAGTAACGAGTTTCACCCTTACATACCTGATTTCAGTGTTGCCCTCTTCTCAGCCTTCCCTTTTCTTTCTGATCATATCTGTTTGCAACAAGTTCCTCCCATTTCTTTAGATGTCTCCATTTGGAAGTGCCTGTGGCTGTGGTGCCCTCTGTAGGCATTTACATCATCACCCATTCTTGGATCAGTCATTGTATCCTTGGGACATAGACATCCTTGGTGCTAATGGAAGTAAAATTCCACCCTTAGTCATGTTAATTACTTCTCAGCCTTTTGGCTAAGGTCAAGTGTAGTAGTCATATTGGTGTTTCACAGAACATGATCACATTTGACTGGGCCTGGTTGCCAGGACTGAGTAAATGCCGAGGCTCTGAGAAATTGTGGCCTGCTATAGGTTCAACTCTGGCTCCACCCCATCTCATCTTTGTCTCTGAATTGTGCTGCCAGTGTTGGATTCTTTGACCTTGGCTTGAATGTAGGAGGCCTGGGATGGGCTCCAGAATTATCAGTACTTGGCTGGCGCAGTGGCTCACACATGTAATCCTAGCACTCTGGGAGGCCAAGGCGGGACGATTGCTTGAGGTCAGGAGTTCCGAGACCAGCCTCAGCAAGAGCGAGACCCCATCTCTACTAAAAATAGAAAGAAATTAGCCGGGCATGGTGGCACGTGCCTGTAGTCCCAGCTACCCGGGAGGCTGAGGCAGGAGGATCACTTGAGCCCAGGAGTTTGAGGTTGCTGTGAACTAGGCTGACACCACAGCACTCTAGCCCAGGCAAGAGAGTGAGACTCTGTCTCAAAAAAACAAACAAACAAACAAAAACAAAACAGAATTATCAGTACTCTGTCTAATCCTGTTAGCAGGAAGGCATCCTTCCTTTGGACTGTAAAGACCCCAGAGTGAGGGCAGCAGTCCATCCAAAGGTACAGATGGCTTCTGAAATGGGGAGCATTTTTAGACCTTTGAAAATGTTTGCTTTGGAAGTATCCAAAGAACCCAAAGTAGAGGTCAGGGATTGCTAAGAGTAGCTGTCATGTTGTCTCTTAGTCTCCTCGATATGTATTATATCTGTCATTAAAGGAATCTATGCCATGGATAACCGAGATAGGAGAAAGTGGATTAGGGGATATATCATATAAATTACATTTTTGGCTGGGTGCGGTGGCTCACGCCTGTAATCCTAGCACTCTGGGAGGCCCAGGTTGGAGGATCAGTTGAGCTCAGGAATTTGAGACCAGCCTAAGCAAGAGAGAGACTCTGTCTCTCTAAAATAGAAAAAATTAGCTGGGCATGGTGGCATGCGCCTGTAGTCCCAGCTACTCAGGAGACCATGGCAGGAGGATTACTTGGGCCCAGGAGTTTGAGGTTGCTATGAGCTAGGCTGACACTGTGGCACTCTAGCCCAGGCAGCAGAGTGAGATTCTGTCTCAAAAAAAAAAAAAAAAATTACGTTTTTTATAAATGACAGTAACAACATTTTGAACTACTCTTACCACCACCCCCAACCATTTTTACGTTATTGATGTGAATACTTTTGGAGATAAAATAGAGTATATATCAATTTTAAATGTTTCCTTTTTATGTTACTTGTCCTCCTGAACTTACAGTTTTTATGTAGTTATAAGTTTGGCCTATATAGTTTTCTATTCTACTTTTAAAGGTAGTACTCTAATATAAGCTCCAGGGGAGTTGCACATTTTATTTCTTTCAATTTTTTAATGTTTTTTTTTTTTTGAGACAAGAGTCTCACTCTGTTGCCCGGGCTAGAGTGCCGTGGCATCAGCCTAGCTCACAGCAACCTCAAACTCCTGGGCTCAAGCGATCCTCCTGCCTCAGCCTCCCCAGTAGCTGGGACTACAGGCATGCGCCACCATGCCCGGCTAATTTTTTCTATATATTTTTAGTTGTCCGATTAATTTCTTTCTATTTTTAGTAGAGACGGCGTCTTGCTCTTGCTCAGGCTGGTTTTGAACTCCTGAACTCAAACAATCCACCCGCCTCAGCCTCCCACAGTGCTAGGATAACAGGCATAAGCCACCACGCCCAGCCCAATTTTTAATTTTTGAAAAATAAATCTGTCACATGTGGTAAGATTTTTATAACCCGAAAGGTTTAAAATGAAGTGTAAGTCTTCCTCTCCTTCCTCTAGGTCCCCTAGTCTTGTTCCACAAAGTTAATTCTGTTAACTCTAATTATTAATATGTTTAGGGCTGGGTGCGGTGGCTCACGCCTGTAATCCTAGCACTCTGGGAGGCCGAGGCGGGCGGATCGTTCTGAGCTCGGGAGTTCGAGACCGGCCTGAGCAAGAGCGAGACCCCGTCTCTACCAAAAATAGAAAGAAATTAATTGGACAGCTAAAAATATATACAGAAAAAAAAATTAGCCGGGCATGGTGGCACATGCCTGTAGTCCCAGCTACTCGGGAGGCTGAGGCAGAAGGATTGCTTGAGCCCAGGAGTTTGAGGTTGCTGTGAGCTAGGC
>RJWJ010043771.1:0-12508 GCA_004363605.1 Indri indri | reverse complement strand
ATATTTTTTTTGGTGGAGTGGGGGAACTAAGAATAATGGATCCTGTTTGGGAGGGGTGTGTGTGTGTGTTTATATATTTCCCTCCCCAACCAGTCTAATGTATACCAGATCTAGGATAACATAATCAGGAGATCTATAGAGAGTAGAGTATCTATCCTCTAGTCTAGAACAGTGTTTCTTATCATTTTTTAAAAAACTTTTCTCCTCTTTCAGTAAAAACAAGAATCCCAGATTCTGTAGAAATTCATCTCCCTGCCATCCAAGGAGATATCATCAAGTTTTATTTCACTGGTTACTTAAAAGTTGTTTAACTAGCCAATCAAAACTCTCTTGGTCTTGGCTCTTAAAGAGTCTGTTGGATGACTCAATCATGAGGACCGATGTCTAGTGACATCCTCAGGATGGTGGCTCAGTGATAGAGGACTGCATTGTTCTGGGGCAGTAGGAGAGAGGGGCCTCAGATCCAGGTGACGTCCAGGATCCTTGCTGGTCTCTGCTGTGGAGGAGCTAGTTTGGTCTTATTCCTCGATGATGACCCTGAGTGCAAATGTTCCTTTCCCTCTGACATTGCGCCACCACCATGGATGGAGTTGATGGTTTTGTCCATTTGCTTTTAGTCGTAAAGTCTCTATGTACACAGCTCTTTTTTCCAGCACAGGCCTCTGTCCAGCGATGGCTGGTAAATGTTTAACTGGCTATCTTCAAATTACTCCATGTCCTTGGGCCCCTAACTGCTCAGGGCCATCCCTAGGGTGCCTCTTTTGGGCCTGCCTATTACTCTACTCCCACATACCCTCCCAAATCTCTGAACATACCACACATCAAGCATTTTGTTAAAGAGTTCACATACATGAACTCATGTAATCCTTACAGCAACCCCAACAAGTAGACACCAAAGGGGAGGTGTAGAGAGCACCCTTGACATAAGTGATGCCATCTTAGAGAAAGGCATCATGTCAACAACGACCAGATGTTTACAAACTACCCGCAATCACATAAGGGCGTATCCCTTTATTATAAGTCCCCATCAGTTGACTCAAAGGCCATAAGAAGAGCAGGACTTTTCCAGCCAGCCACAGTCATTTCTGGAGCAACTGGCCTGTGGTCACTTGTGATAAGAAACTGGCATCTACCACCACAGGCTCTGCCCAAATCAAGAAATTTTGCTTGCAAGACACTGACTGCTCCACTGATGACCGACCAGGTCAGCCCAGGGCCGCCTTCTTGTCCATGCTGCTTTCCTTGGACTGATTCGTTAACCCCCTTTTTTCCTATCCCCTTTTCTCTTGATGTTAAACTTTACTTTGCTCGATGTGGAAATTTTAATCTATAACATTTATATATTGATTCAGTCTATTACTATGTACGGTTTGCAATATCAACTGACTTGTGCAGTGGCTTGAGCCTGTGTGTCTGCGGCTCTGCCTACTGAGCGAATGGGCAATACTGAGGAGAACTGCCTCCTTGGGAGCTCCATGCTTGTGGCTTTTGTGATTGAAGTAACATCAACAAAAGTTTGACATTGTAGAAAGACACAAATGTGCAAGGACCTGGTTACCTCTGACCTTGTGCCACTCATGAGAGGAAGGCTTCTCAAAGATCTCACAGTGTTTCTTCTCTGGTCTCTAGGTAAAATGAGACGAGAGCCTGGGGTGACCAGAAGTGGATGGACAGGGACTCTGGAGTCACACTGAGAAGATCGATGGTGGTGTCTCACACCCCCAACCCAGCCCTCTTCTCATGCAAGACTGTCACTGGCCACACCAGAGAACAGCTGGGGACAGGCAGCCTGGCTTCCCCATCCTGCTCCCAGTCCCAGCAGTAGCACATCCATCTTGATTGGCCCCATTCTTTCTTTCAACAAATATTTATTAATTGTCTTTTAAGTCGAAGGTACACACAAGGTATTTTAGGGAATGCAATCGTGAGCACACCATGGTCGTCATTTGTCTTCTGAGAGATTATAATCTAGAACAAATGAGATGTGTACACAGATTATGATTGTTCTTTCTTTTTTTTTAATGAACTGAAAATTGAATGGAAGATTATGATTTTTTTAAGTTGCTGCCTTGTAAATGTCAGGAGAGTTTTCAAGACAATGAATCAAACCTCTCATGTGGCCCTATCCCTCCAAGGCTATGTAAACATCTCTCAGCTCAAGAACAGCTTGTATTTGGAATGGTAATTTGTTATTTAAAGGGATATGTCTCTTTTTGTTTGCTTTTTGTTTGTTTTGTTTTGTTTTGGAGACAGGTCTTGCTTTGCTGCCCGCACATGGGGTCAGTGACATGGTCACAGCTCACGGCAACCTCAAACTCCTGGGCTCAAGCAATCCTCATGCTTCAGCCTCCGGAGTAGCTAGGACTACAGGCACACACCACCACACCTGGCTAATTTTTATATCTTTTGTAGAGACGGGGTCTCATTATGTTGCTCAGCCTGGTCTTGAACTCCTAAGCTCAAGCAATCCTCCTGCCTCGGCCTCCCAAAATGCTAGGATTGCTGGTGTGAGCCACTGCACCCAGCCCTAAAAGGATAT
Organism: Indri indri; assembly: GCA_004363605.1. Lineage (NCBI taxonomy): Eukaryota > Metazoa > Chordata > Mammalia > Primates > Indriidae > Indri > Indri indri. Next base: position 9,969 of record RJWJ010043771.1, on the reverse strand, counting down.
GTCAATCACCATTAATGTGGAAAACTGAATTGGTTTATTTGTTAGGGTGCTGGAATTATGGGCGATTTTTTTCCCCAATTGTTTTGATGTACATTACCGTTACATAATAGTGTTTGAGCTTTTCTTATGTTTAGAAGAAAAACATTAAAATTGTTGTCATCCACAGCCTAGCTCCAGGGACTGACTCCCAACTTAGCCCAGCTCATCTCTGAATTGATCTCTTGAGGATCTGAGAATTCTATAGAGAACACTATAGAACACTGCCAGCTTTACATGGTCATAACAACGTATTTCTAAACTTATCTGAGGATGTTTTATATATCATATATAACATGAATTACAGTTTTAAAATGGCAAGTGTGAAACCTTTGAAAAGTGGTGTGCTTGTAGAACTGTCTTCTTAAGACTCTGTGGAATTTTTCTTTTTTTTTTTTTTAACATCCTTTTGACGTTGGTGATAACAGTCCCACATGGGTACAGATAGGAAGCTGCCTGAAGTAAACAGACGTCAGCAGCAGCACAATCTACTACTTTACCAGTGATCAGTACCAATTACTTGCATTTTAACACTTACCAATCTAAGCCAAGAGTCTTCCAATGAGAAATTGGGCTCTATTAATATCAGGAAACATGCCTGCAAGCCTATAGCAGCCATTAAGCACTCCTGTTAACAGCCTCCTTCACAACCTGTACAGGAGGACAAAAGGCCAGCAGCAGCCTTGATCAGTATGTGATTCCTGAAATTGCAGTAGCCATTTGGGGCCATGAGGAAAAGAATGAGGAAAACCCTAGCACTCTGGGAGGCCTAGTTGAGAAGATTGCTTCATGTCAGGAGTTCGAGACCAGCCTGAGCAAGAGCGAGACCCCATCTCTACTAAAAATAGAAAAAGTAGCTGGGCGTGGTGGCACACGCCTAAAGTCCCAGCTACTTGGGAGGCTGAGGCAGGAGGATCGCTTGAGCCCAGGAGTTTGAGGTTGCAGTGAGCTATGATGATGCCACTGCACTCTACCCCAGGTGACAGAATGAGACCCTGTCTCAAACAAACAACAACAAAAAAAAAAGTGAGAAAATCACAGAGGTACCATCTCTGTCATAATGGAGATATTGACCAATGCCTGCAGCTGCTACCACCAACTTCTTGTTTTGTGAGAAAAATAAACTGCTATTTGTTTAAGCCATCGTAGCCTGGATTTTTGTTACTTGTGGCTGAAGGTAATCCTGAGTGATATGAGACTTGCAGCCATAGCAGTGCTAACTCTGCTGATCAAACAGCTTCACAGCAGTGACTATAATTAGACTTTACTTTCCAGGGTCAAGAGCTCTCTGGCTGCTGATGTCTGAATTCCATTTTTCTCTGTTTGTTTTGGCATCTGCCTTTCATGTTGCAGGTTTCTTGAAATGTCTGGGATCCTTGCTGGCCATTGATTTTTCAGAGTGCCTCATAAAAAAGCTCTTTGGAAGCTCTGGGTGCATTGGCCAGGTGTGTTGTCTAAAGGGCTTTTTTGTAGGGTAGTTGGGTGGTGCACTAGCCTTATTATTGGGGGACCCACTAAAATCAACAGGAGCTCCTCTGAGGAGACACTTCCACCACTTTTCCCCATTGATACCCCTCTCTACTGTTCTCAACCCCAACTCCAGCCTCTTTTGTGATCCGAGACTTTCAGGAAAGCATTTAGGGGGTATAGATCTCCATTTTAGAGGATGATATGGACAGAGTGTATCTGGATCTATTTGGCAAGTTGTGTTATAGTGGTGCTTTACAGTTCTTGGTGATATCATCGAGTGTCCTGTGCTCGGCTTAGTGGTAGCTGGCCTAGAAAAAAGTCAGTAATGATAATAATAGCATCTAACATATTGAGAACATATGACATGCCAAGCACTTTTTTAAACACTTTACATGTAAGCCTTACAGCATCCCAGGCAAGTACATACTTTCACGATCCCATTGTACCGGTGAGGAAAGTGAGGCTAGGAAGTTAAATAAATTTGCCTAGAATTACACAGCTAGTATCAGGTTTTCTTGCAGTGCAAGCACTTGGCAGGTAGAAAAAAATTCTCTTTGGTGGGACACACTTTAAACCCAGGCTTCAAAGAATTCCCACCAAGCTCCAAGGAACATGACCTCACAACTGAAATTCATAAAACATATGCAGAAGCAAACCAACATATGTGAGAGTCATCAGAAACAACAGCAAAATCAGACTCGTGAAAACTTTTGATATTGGAATTATCAACTATAGATTTATTTCATAAATACATAAAATGTGTTTAACACTGAAAGTATGAACAGGAGAATATAAAAACTGAAAAAGCATATCTGGACAAGTAGAATAACTATAAATTAAAATTTTAATAATTGAAATAAAAAGCCAAATGGATTAGTTAGCCCATTAAAAACAGATAAAAAAGCCATTAGTGAACTAGAAGATAGAGGTCAAGAAATTGCTCAGAATATAGCACAAAGAGAAAAGTATCTTCAAAAACCCTCCAGCAGGTGATACATTAAAATAATCTCCATTAAAAAACAGGAATAAGGGCCTGGCACGGTGCCTCATGCCTGTAATCCTAACACTATGGGAGGCTGAGGAGGGAGGATCGCTCAAGGTCAGGAGTTGGAGACCAGCCTGAGCAAGAGCAAGACCCCATCTCTACTGAAAATAGAAAGAAATTATCTGGAAAATGAAAAATATATTTATAGAAAAAATTAGCCAGACATGGTGGCACATGCTGTAGTCCCAGCTACTTGGGAGGCTGAGGCAGAAGAATCACTTGAGCCCAGAAGTTTGAGGTTGCTGTGAGCTAGGCTGACGCCACAGCTCTCTAGCCCAGCAACAGAGCGAGACTCTGTCTCAAAAAAAAAGAAAAAAAACCAGGAATAAGAAAATGATACCCACTATTATCACATCTTTCAAATATTAGAGGTCTAACAGCCCAATAACATAAGAAAGAATTGAAAACGTAGAAATAAATCTGTAGTTATTTGAAAATGACAGATGATAGAATAATCTGCAGATAAATTATTAGAATAAATAAGAGTTCAGCAAGATTCCTAGACACAAAAATCAATTCACAAATATCAATGGCATTTCTGTAAGGTGTAAGAAACAATAAAAATAATTTTTAAAATGCCATTGAAAAAAGCAATGAAAACTATAAAGTAGTTAGAAATAAATTTAGCAAACTATCTTGTTAACAGCTATGTGTAGAGCAATTTTATATTTGTTTGCTATTGCTGCTATAGCAAATGGGGCCACAAACTTAGCATCTTAAAACAACACAAGTTTATTATCTTACTATTCCAGAAGTCAGATCTCTGCAATGGTCTTATGGGCTAAAATCAAGTTGGCATAGCTCCATTCCTTCTGGAGGCTCTAGGGAAGAATCTTTTTCATAGCCTTTTCTACAAGTTCTGGGGATTAGGACATCGACATCTTTGGGGGACCATTATTCTGTCTACCACAAATATAAATGGAAAGACATAACTTTTTCATAAATAGAAGATCATAAAAATGTTGGTTCTCTCAAATTGATTTCCAGATGCAATACAATTCTGAATCATAAACCCATCAGGTGGTTTTTTTTTCACTGAACTTTACAAGTTTCTTGTAGCAGTCATTGTGTATGGAAGAGCAAAGTACCCAGTAATAGCCAAGACACTCCAGAAGAACAGGTATGTATGTAGAGATTTGCTCTACTGAATATTAAGACTTACTATGAAGACTTTTGCAGTATTTACCAGGGACAAATAGAGTAACAGAACAGACTAGAGAACCCAGAAATAGACTCAAGTAAAGTCTATATGATCTACGATAGAACTGGCATTGCAACAAGTCATAGAGGCATACATACACTATGATTACGTTTATACAAAAGTTGAAAACAGGAAAAATCAAGCAATACAGTATTTAGAGATACATATGTATATGGTAAAACTATAAAGAAAAGCAAGAAATAAAATTCAAGACTTTGGTAACCCCAGGATTGGAAAGAACGAGATTAGGGAGTTGCACACAGTTTCCTCCAGAAGTATTGCTAATGTTCTACTTAAGCTGACTATGAGTACAGAGATGTTAACTTTATTATTAGTCTTAAAACTGTGCACTATGCTGTGTATTAATATATTCCTTTGTTTGAATGCTATCTCAGTATTTTTAATTTAAAAGGTCATCTGATTTCATTTTAAAAACTTGTTTAAAAGCAAGTTAAAAATTCATAAATAATGCAGAATTAAAGTAACAGTAATACATATAGTTCATATAAACTGGTAAAATAAATACTAAGACTGTTAGAAAATGGTATAGAAGTCATGAACAGGCAAATTTAAACAAGAGGAAATCTAAATAGCAATTAAACACATGGGATAAAAAACTTCTATCAACTTAGTAGTTTAAAAAATTTGATATTTTAATACTATCACCTCTCAAATTTAAGAAGGGCTAAAAATATATTAGTTGTTGGTACTATACTGCTGAAAGGCAGGTAAATTAATAAAAATTTATTAAAAACAGTTTATCAATACCTATCAAGAGTCCTAAAGTGTTTACACTCTTTGTTTAAATATTAATAATACCATTTCCAGAAATCTGTCCTATAGAAATAACTTTTATATATTGAGAAATACCTTTGTTACAAAAAAGAATACAGCACCACATGTATGCTGCCATCAAATAAAAAAATATATTAAAAAAAAACAAGAAAGATGGGGGGAAGGGGGGGCAAGGGCAACATACGTAACCTAAACATCTGTACCCCTATAAACAACAGACAATAAAAAAAAAAAACAACAAGAAAGAATAAAAGAATAATACTCACTGAATGCTCACGCTATGTGCCAAGTATGGTTCTAAGCCATATGAGATAGGTGGCATTATAATCCCATCTCACAAATTAGAGGAGACGTGGTTTATTGCCAAAATTATTCAGTCTGGAGGTATTAGGCCCAGGATCAAACCCCAGACAGTGTCATTCTAGAGCCTATATTTTTAAGTGCAACACTATACTGTAGCATTGTACCACTGTTTCTAATTGTCGAGGGGGAAAAAAAAGATTTTAATGAATTACAAAAAAATTTTTCTTTTTTCATTTTTTAAATTTTTTTTTTATAAGACTTGTCAAGTGCAGCAGTGAGAAGGGGGAAAGTAGTAGAACAAGGAGTTCAATCTGTAACTGACTGTGAACAATCAAGTGAGATAACTCACTACCTTCAGATCAGCCAAAGATTTAATGATTCAATAAACAGTGTGAGACAATTATTCCTGGAAACAAAATTAAAGAAAAAAAACTGGCAATAACCCGAATGTTCAATGATAGCCAAATAGCAAAATAAAGTATGGTATGTTTATATGTAATAGGCAAGGGGAAATCATTCATATCAGAAATCTTAATACATGGGAAAAATACATCTTAAAATTGAAGAAATGTGGTATCATGATTCTGTGCAAATATATCACTGTTAAACTAAAAATGAAAGTCCTACTGATGATGAGTAAATAGTATCTTCTTAGCAAAGAACAACACGTTCTTTATTTCTATTTTAATGTTAATATTATAGATAATACATTCATCCACATTATCCAAACTTCAAATAAGTATAAAAATATACACAATAGTTTCACTTCTACTCTGTCCCATGTACCCTTGGTTTCTATTCCAAGCCCCAAACAGGTCATTAGTATGAGTGATTTCTTGTTTGGCCTTCCAGAGGATTGTTCCCAAAGACAATGTGTATTCTTTGTCCTCTTCCTTTTTTATACAAATTATGAAACACTATACACATTTTCCCAGCAACTTGCTTTTCTGATTTAATATTAATAGATCTTGAAGATCTTTCTAAATCAATACAAAAAGCACTTACTCATTCTTTTAATAGGTGTATAATATTCCACAGTGTAGTTATGCCATAAATAATTTAACAAGGCCTCTACCAATTGACATTTATGTTGCTTCCAATTATTTTGCTAGTACAAAAAAAGAATCCTGCAGCAAATAATATTTTTAGTTGCTATCTCTAGAAATCACTATCAAAAGTACAATGCTGGGTCCAAATGTATAACTGTTTGTAATTTCGATGGATACCACCAATCTCTAAAGGGCCAACATCTTAATGCTACTAGATCTTCCTATTGAAGAACATGGTCTGACTTTCCATTTGTCCCAGGCTTCTTTTGTGAAAACAACACAATCTGGATCTACTGCTTTTCAAAAGCAGTATATATACCCAAAATGTTATCTATCAATGCTTTCAATTATACATACAAAAAAAGGTTAAAAGGAAATAGGTCATTATGTTAATGTTAAATAATCTATCAGGGCAGGTGGCAGTATGGCTTATATGGGATACCTCTGTATCATTCTTTATTCTTTGCTGCATTTTTCAGTTTCTTGCTGGAGTTTGTTTTGTTACACGAGCATGATTACTTTTGTAATAAGGTCTTTTATTAAAGGACATCTGGCCCAGCCTTTTGCCTTCAGTCTGCCAGGATGAGGTAACTGAAGCAAAGCATTTAAGTGACAGGTCTGGAGTCACAGTAAACTATTCATCTTGGCTGGATGACAGTTCAAGTCTCCTGACTCCCAATGTGGCTTTTTTTTTGTTTGTTTTCCATTTCCTACACCTCACTGCTTTAATTGGAAACAATGGAGATTTAGCAGAAGCTGAAGTTTGGGAAAATAGATTCTACAAATTTCATCCTGTTACTATGGAGTATTTTCAAGCTTGACTTAGTGCTGAGTTTTGACACAATTTTGGTCTGTGTTTTCAAAATGAGAGCACCATATCCCAAGGATCAATGTCTCCCAAGAGGCCCCACACATTGCCACGACTTTTCTGAAGACTAAACTGAATACAGTGTAATCTGGCCAATTCCCAGTCTTTCCTCCTGCGTCTCCACTGACCAAAAGTCGACTTGGATCTTCAAAACTGTTGTCTAACCTGTACAATAAAAAATTGTTGTTAAGGCTTTTGCTTGGCAAAATCTGGCCCAACATTGTGCCCAATAACCCTGAAGCGATAAGTACAACAGAAATTCTACACTTTGATGAAAGACATTGTTTCATGGAAAAGGTGAGGCATGGCAGAGGACAGGAAGCAGGTGGAGCCACAAATACATAGGTTTCCAGAAGCCTGTAAAGGAAGCACAAGTCTGCAGTTATACAAGGAAAAGGTTTTTTTGTTTGTTTGTTTGGTTTTTTTTGAGACAGAGTCTTGCTCTGCTGTCTGGGCTAGAGTGCTGTGGCGTCAGCCCAGCTCACAGCAACCTCAGACTCCTGGGCTCAAGCGATCCTCCTGCCTCAGCCTCCCAAGTAGCTGGGACTACAGGCATGCGCCACGATGCCCGGCTAAGGAAAAGTTTTTTTAAAAAATCTTTAGATCCCAGAAGAGCCAATAACTTTTCAAAGTAATAAGATTTAGCATCATTCATCAGAGAAAAAGCAATATAAATCCATGAAAGTTTGGCCCAAAGGATTAGGTGCTTTGAGGTGAAATTGTAAAGTGTCTGGATAAAGCAAATTATCTGTGACCTTACTACATCCTGTATCAGGTGGCAAGCTCATGAAAGACCAGTAAGGAAGCTGTTCCCTTGTTCTGAGTTTGACCTTTCTCAAAACAGAATGTGGTTTTGCTAAAATAAGAAAAGAATCTACCAAGGTTGTGCTGTGCTTGATTGTTTGTTACCTTATAAAATTCGGCAGAAGTTTTCCCCTGAACCTGTCAGCAATGCTGACAATTCCATAGAAGAATTTAAGCCGGTGCCACTGCTACTGATGCATAATCTCATTCTAGGAAACTTCATTGTTTAGGGAAAACACAGTTTAGAGATTTGCAGTTTGGTTTTTTATAGGATTATTTAAATAAAGAATTTTTGAAGGGAAAAATTCTATTATAGAGACTCATCGAAGGAAAATTCTACTGAAAATTTCCTATGTAGTATAAATAACTTTTTTCCTTGTTTAGTCGATTTTTATAATAATTCTTTGTATGGACCAAAACTTTTTGAGTTTTATGTTTTGGGGAGAAGGAAAGAAGGAAGAAAAGGAAGGAAAATCTTAAAATTCTGGGGAGAGCAGGGGAAGGACCACCCTTAATTATGCTGGTGGCTCATCTAGGTACAACTGGTACAATTACAAGGAAGTTTCCTTTTCTTCTGTCGACATACCTCTCAGTATCCTTTGCAACTTGTCTGTTTCATATTTCTTCAAACTCTTGTTCCCAGCCAGACGTCAAACAGGGACAGTTATCTAACAAACAAATCCTTATTAAGATTGTTTACCTTTCCAAGAAATATTCACATTTCTAAACAAATTAACATAAACTCTGACTCTGGTATTTTAGATTATGAGAGGCTGGTGGGGGAACACAGAAGACTCTTGTCAGTATCCCTGACTCACGACACACAGATTGGTCACAAAAGCCATCTGTTTAAGGTTAGTCCCAGATCCCCAAAATGCCCTAGGAAAAGAATCTTGATTATTTCTACCTTCAAATAAGGAAGGAAAAGATTTAAAAGTAACAGCATATAGGTTTTATTTTGTTTTTTTTGAAACAAAAGATACCCTTGAGCTATGGCTCCAAATCATATTTCATTAGAGTTTCATTTAATGCATTCAAAACATGTTTAACTAGGCCGGGCGCAGTGGCTCACGCCTGTAATCCTAGCACTCTGGGAGGCTGAGGCGGGCGGATTGTTTGAGCTCAGGAGTTCAAAACCAGCCTGAGCAAGAGTGAGACCCCATCTCTACTAAAAATAGAAAGAAATTAATCGGACAACTAAAAATATATAGAAAAAAAAATTAGCCAGGCATGGTGGCACATGCCTGTAGTCCCAGCTACTCGGGAGGCTGAGGCAGAAGGATCGCTTGAGCCCAGGAGTTTGAGGTTGCTGTGAGCTAGGCTGATGCCATGGCACTCTAGCCTGGGTAACACAGTGAGACTCTGTCTCAAAAAAAAAAAAACAAACAAACAAACAAAAAAAAAACCACGTTTAACTATTAGACAAAGGAGATTCACTAAGTATTCATAGAAAAATGATAAATGAAAATATATACAACATCTAATGTGTATCTCAGTACTAGAAGTAATTAATCCTTATAAATTTTCCTTTTCTGTTACTTGACAGCTCTCTAAGTTTTCCTGGATCAGGAACAATGAACACTCCCACCCACTATAGATTTTTATTCTTCCAACTTAAAAAATAGGGAGTAGAAATAAAAAAAAAAAAAACCACAGAGTAGCCTAGAGAGATTCATAAACTATATAGGACAAAAATGCAAAAATGAAGAGCAGTAGGACAAATGGTAAATTCTGGTTAGAAAATAAAGCCATGATGTAGTTAATACACAAAAGTGATACCATGAGACTCTTTCCTGTTAATATAGGTGGACTGTCTATTTGGCTTTGAGCTTCCTAACAAACAAACAGGAGGGAAACTGGATCAGTTAGAAAATCAAACATCAAGGCCTGGCACAGTGGCTCACGCCTATAATCCTGGCACTCTGGGAGGCCAAGGCGGGAGGATCGCTTGAGCTCAGGAGTTCAAGACCAGCCTGAGCAAGAGTGAGACCCCATCTCTACAGAAAATAGAAAAATTAGCTGGGTGTGGTGGTGTGTGCCTATAGACTCAGCTACTCTGGAGGCTGAGGCAGGAAGATCTCTTGAGCCCAGGAATCTGAGATTGCAGTGAAGACCTCGCTGCACTCTAGCCAGGGCCACAGAGTGAGACTCTGTCTCCAAAAGAAAAAAAAAAAATCAAACATCAAGTTGGAATTCTATTTTCTAATCACAGAGCCCAAGACAACAGGACCCAGATCTTATTAGGTGCAGTGTCGTGCATTTATTTGAGCTATTCTATGAATGTGTCACCAGGGATTAAGATGCTGAACTGTAGTAGGGAAAAGTCAGGATATACCTAGGAGAGAACACCTTACTGAATCTGATGGCCAGTGGGGATTCACAGACCAACTTCAGCAAG
>RJWJ010043770.1:0-12461 GCA_004363605.1 Indri indri | reverse complement strand
GCCCGGCCCGCAACAGCTTGATCTTTTTAACGCTGATGTTAAGCCATGTTAAGGCTGATCTAGAGTAGCTTTCACTGTAGGACTAATTTAGTTCTACTACAAAGGCATGACCTTTCTGGGTGTGAATGGTTGAGTCTCTTCTCTCTAGCTGGTTGATCACGACTGTTTCCCAGTCCTGTGTGAACTCTGGGAATTGTTTAGCTTACAGTTCTCCAGTAATTTAGCTGTTTTTTGCATGGCCTGATGTAGTTTCACCTTAGCATTTTGCAATGCAGCTTTGTATGCCAAAGTCTCAAGCAGACAGACTGGAGATTTCCAGAGTTCTTTCTCTCTTGTAGCTCCCTCTTCTATGGTATTTTGCCCCACAAATTCCAACTGCATCAGCCTCCCTGAACCCTGATCTCCTTCTCAACTCAGCAGGAACTCCATGTTTTGCTTGGGCTCTTCCTCCCACCAAATTTTGGCAGACCTGGAATGTGTCTGCAGACAAAAAGCTGGAGTCATCGTATGGTTTCCTCATTTGTATCCCTTCTCTCGGTAATCAGAAGCCCTGTACTGCCTGTGGTACAATGTCTGAAAATAATTGTTCCTTATATTTTGTCCAGTTTTCTAGTTGTTTGCTGTAGGAGTGAAAGTCTGGTATCAATTACTTCATCATGCTCTCAGGCAGAAAACCTTCAGCCATGGGCCAGGATCCCTAGGCATGATCCCATGAGAGTTGGAACCTGTTTCTCAGTACATGTGTTAATTTTATTTTATGGTGGTTCTATCCAGTTAGCCTTTTCTATTTATACTATAGCTGTGTGTGTCTTTGCCTCCTGGTTTCTATGTTTAATATTGTTAAAATGTGACTTTCTTATTTGATACATTATAGTAGGACTTGCACTTTTTATAGAAAATACACTTAAAAGATTAAATTATGTGTAACTTTTAGAGCTTTTAATCAAAATTATTTTTTTAGGTTTTTCTTTGGATTTTTCATATAAACTTGTATTTATTTCATTCAGATTGGTTATGTTTAGGAACCATTAAGCTGTAATGTTGAAAAGAACTTGTGATGGTTCCTATCAGTTAATATAGCTTAAACTAAAATGTCCAGGTATAGGCTGCTAAACAGGGTCTCGACAATGAACAAAGGACAAGAAGCTGAGTTGTTAGTGTTCATTTTGTATGGGAACCACCACATCTTCCTCCAAGGCTGAGTAATCATGACTTATTAGTGCGGTTATGGAAAATATATATCAGTTTAGTTGAGTGAATGAACAGACTTCTTTAGAATAAAGAAGTCTCAAATCAGACTTGAGAAAGAATTCTCATCAGACTGTTGAAAATTTCCATTTTAAAAATCACTAAAAATTAAAACTATGAAGAACTCTTATTATTTTATTGAATAATGTGTTTAATCTGCTGGGATACATTTTTTATCTGTTTTTCTGGGATGGAAGTATAGTTTTTTCCTTCCTGTATATCCCAGAAATCTTGTTATTTTAGCATCTAGGGTAGTTCCATTTTTGTTCACGTAAAATTTATTTCTAGAGTTCAGCTGTAGCCTGTACCTGTAGCCAAAGAAGACAGTTACACAGGGACAGCATGGACAAACTCTTAAATTTTTTCTTCTTTTTCTTGGCATTCATGTGTCTCTCTTGTGTCTTCTGACAGTAAAGGTGGAAGTTACTTTTTTTTATTAATTGCATCTGATAGCTGTAACTATGTGAGGAGAAATATTTCACTAATTATTCAAGTTATTCTGAATACCATAAGCTTTAAGCTCAGTTTTTTGTAGGATCACAAAATAATTCTTTTTCCCCCAACTGTGAAATCTCTTCTATGTATATAGTATTCGAAGAAGCAGTTATAGATTTCATGGTTAATCATAGTTTTTCAGAAACTTAAATAATCAAAAGCATTCTTTTAAAAATCTTCTATAATTATTCTAAACTTAAATAGTAATATTTATGTATTTCCGAATTAAAACCCAAGAAAAAGAGGGAAAGGCTAAAAATTCACATGGATTTTTTTGGTCCAGAAAAAACCTAATAATTAACTGATTCAGTGCTAAGTGGCGTAGAACTTTATTTTTTGGATTTTATTTTAGCAGAAATTGCCTATTGTATTTAGTAATAAACATAGCTTAGATTTATGAACAACTTTTTATATTAAAATGAAACAAAAAATTTTGTTATCTTGATAGTAAATAGGATTTCTTTAGTGTCTTATTTTCATCACTGCATCTTATGTGCTTTGAACCACAAATTCTTTTACCATGTGATCTTCAGAGATTCTTTTATACACAGACACTACTTACTTTTTGGGGGGACTGACTCATTTATGAAAAATCAGCGGAGAAATTCTTAATAGAAACTTTCAGATTCAGAAAGGTCAGATTCACACAATATGTTAGTAACAAAATCTCATGTGTGTAAGTAATTTTATTCCGCTAATAACATATTTTTCTTCCCAACACCTGATGTCTATATGCTAGAGGGCATCTATCAATCTATGCTTAAAGGACCCAGGAATTTATGTTTTAACCAACTCCCTAGTTGACTGTACGCAGACATCCCATCTTGTGCTTTTGGGAACCATTGTGTTTAAGACTTTATCAGACATCTAAAAATTAATACATTTCAATTTATGTGATCTTTGTTAATTTGGAATATTTCAAAATAAAGGAACAAAGCAGCATAAAAATTTCTGTAGAAAAAATTACTTTAAAAGAAAAACTCACTGTTTTCACAATTTTAGTTTTGTTTTAGGATTTCACTGGGAAGGTTAACTGAGGTAGTTATTTCACCAACTCAACTGTTTTATGTAAGGACAAAAAGCGATAGTCTCAAACTATACCTAAAAGAGCAGGGGTTCAGGAAGTTTTTATCACAGAGGATAACATTCTGACAAATTAGAAATATGGATAAATAAAATCAAACCAGATCAATGGTTGGCCAGGGATTAGGATTGCGCGGAGGGGATTGACTCAAAGGAGCATAAGGGATCTTTTCACAGTGTTGAAAATGTTCTATATCTTGAATAGTTGTTGTTATATGGCTGAATATATTTTTCAAAACTCATTGAAATGTAGACCTAAAGAGTGACTCTTACTATTTATAATGCAATAAATCTGAATATTTGAAAAACTCAACCAGGAAGGTTTCTGGGGGAGGATTATTTTCTCAAATTGCTAACTGCATTTTGAAATAATTTATTTAGACAGAATTTTGTTCCTCAGAAGCTAAGATTTTTCTTACATAGTCATTCATATACTAGTAAAATAACTTATGTATTGATCATTCCTTTTTTACTAACATTTTTCATCAGTGATTTCTTATTTGTTTTATAGGGTCCACATATAGCCTCAGTTACACTTGCTGCTTATGAATGCAATTCAGTTAATTTCCCTGAACCACCCTATCCTGATCAGATTATTTGTCCAGATGAAGAGGGCATTGAAGGAGCCATTTCTTTGTGGAGTATAATCTCAAAAGTTAGGATTGAAGCCTGCATGTGGGTAAGATGTGCATTTTCATATTTGTCTAAAACTAACCTCACCATCTTGATACTATGTTGTACCTTGTTGAAGTGGAATCCAAACATATACTTAGTAAATGATTCGTGAAGTCACCAGCTATCTACTTCCAGGGAAGAAGAAATCTAGGGCTTCTCCTATTTGTGAATGTCATTAGAAGAGAAGTGACAATGTCAAACAGACAACAGCAGGGAAAAGGAATATAGATGATGGAACTACAATTATCCCATGAACAATGGGGGAGTTAGGAGATGCTGACTCCCTATGTAGTCAAAAATCCATGTAACTCTTGATTCCCCCAAAACTTAATTATTAATAGCCTACTGTTGACCGGAAGCCTTCCTGATAACATAAACAGTCAATTAACACGTATTCTGTATTAATATGTTATATCTATTATATACCATATTCTTACTTATTGTAAGCTAGAGAAAAGAAAATGTTAAAATCATAAGGAAGAGAAAATATATTTATTATCATTAAGGGGAAGTGGATCATCATAAGGGTCTTCATCCTTGCTGTATTCACATTAAGTAGGCTGAGGCGGAGGAAGAAGAAAAGGGTTTAGTCTTGTTGTCTCAGGGGTGTCAGAGGTGGAAGAAGTGGAGGAGATAGGAGAGTCAGGATAGACAGGTATGCTCGGTGTAACTTGTATCTGTGTGGTTCAAACCTATGTTGTTCAAGACTCAACTGTACACTACTTTGTAAAATTTGTTCCAGTGTTAATATACCTGATAAACACTTAGCAAGTGGTTATATATAAATATTACATTGGGAAATGTTACATGTCTCACTTCTAGATTAAAATACTGTGTATTCTTAGAGGACTCATTTCATTTTCTGAGTTGCTATGAAGTAAAATCAGACATTTCTTGAATAACATCTTTAATGGCAGATGTATTTTAATACACACACAAAGCTTTTTTTTTTTTTTTTCGAGACAGTCTCTCACTCTGTTGCCCTGGGTAGAGTCTAGTGGTGTCATCATAGCTCACTGCAACCTCAAACTCCAGGGCTCAAGCTAACCTCTTGCCTCAGGCTCCCAGGTAGCTGGGACTGCAGGAGCTCGCCACATGCCTGGCTAATTTTTCTATTTTTTTGTTGAGACAAGGTCTTGCTTTTGCTCAGGCTGGTCTCGAACTCCTGAGCTCAAGCTTTCCTCCCGCTTTGGCCTCCAGCTTCCCAGAGTGCTAGGATTACGGGTGTGAGCCACCGCACCAGCTGCTTTTTTTTTTCTCCTTGCTATGTGCTTAAATTCATTCAGGTGTCCATCATTGAGAAAAATTTATTTGTTAAAAACTTCTGTTATCATTTGAATTAATTTTTAATTCATCATTTGGGTTCGTTATGTTCCTGTGACTTTTTTCCCCCTAGCAATTTCTAAGGAAATTAGAGATTGTGGAACAGAGCACTTAAAAATCTTAACTCATTAAAATGTACACGAATACCATACCCACAGAAGAGGCAGAATTTTGAAACATAGTTAAGTGTTAGCAATCATGTTTTGCTTTAAAGAATTATAAAGGAGCCGGAGCAAGAGCGAGACCCTGTCTCTACAAAAAATAGAAAAATTAGCTGGGCATGGTGGCGTGCCTGTAGTCCCAGGTACTGAGGTGGCTAAGGCAGGAGGACCGCTTGAGCCCAGGAGTTTGAGTTTGCAGTGAGCTAGGATGATGCCACTGCACTCTAGCCTGGGGAACAGAGTGAGACCCTGTCTAAAAAAAAACGAATTATAAAGGAAATGCCATATGTTCAATTTTTTGACTATGAAAGACAGGAAAAATTGTCATGTTTCCTGTTGCTGTTTTATAAACACTGGAAGCACAGATTTGTTATACTAGTTGCATATGTTTTATAAATTTGACATTAGTCTTTTGATGAAAAATTATTATTAGAGACTTAATTAAGCACAGGAAGTAATAAGACGGCTTGAGTAATTTCCATCCGCCTCCCAATAAAAAGAAAAAAATTATTATTACAATAACAGAAGATACTTGGAACATGCTAGAAAAGGGACTGTGTATATAAATTCAGTTTTCTATTTTTCTTAATATTATTATTTCAAAAATTACATATGGGCCAGGTGCAGTAGCTCTTGCCTGTAATTCTAGCACTCTGGGAGACTGAGGCGGGAGGATTGCTTGAGGTCAGGAGTTTTGAGACCAGCCTGAGAAAAATCGAGGCCTCCCCCCCAACAATCTGTACTAAAAATAGAAAAAAAAATGAGCCCGGCATTGTGGCGCAGGCTTGTAGCCCCAGCTACTTTGGAGGCTGAGGCAGGAGGATGGCTTCAGCCCAGGAGTTTAAGGTTGCAGTGAGCTATGATGACACCACTGCACTCTAGCCAGGGCAACAGAATGAGTCCCTGTCTTAAAAAAAAAAAAAAAAATTACTGATGTAGCTGGGTTAACACTAAAGCCAGCAAAGAAAACACCATCCCAGTTTGCAATGATAACTGCTTCCTCCGCATTCCCGTAGTGTGTATTGTCTGTAATACTTATTAAGCCTGGCTTCACGTATGCCTTAAATTAGTTAACTTGGCTAGTATAATGGCTTTCTTCCCCAAATAAAAATTTAGGATCTTAAAAAATAACAAACTGTACTTTAAATGTGTTGCCCTCATAGCAATAAGCATTAAGTTTTGCACATAGTATGGGAATGTCAGTAAATACTGATTAATTGGTCGAATGTTTGTTTGATTTTCTTGTTTTCTTCTTTGTAACTGTCTCTTGTCAAGCAAAAAAAATTAACACATCAGATTATGCTTAAATGGTTCCTTTTCACATTTACAAGGACAGTCTTTTCAACAAGTGCTGCTGGGAAAATTGAATATCCACATGCAAAAGAATGAAGTTGAACCCTTACCTTACACCATATGTAAGAATTAACTCAAAATGCATCAAAGGTCTGAACTTAAGAGTTAAACGTATTAAACTCTTAGAAGAAAATATAGAGACAAATCTGAATCATGTTGGATTTGGCAATCATTTCTTATATAGAACAACAAAAGCACTGGAAACAAAAGAAAAAATAGATGAATTGAACTTCTTAATACCTCTTGTATATCTTGGGACTACAGTCAACATCCACTTCAAAGAGGCCGTGTTATCCTCATCACGTTGGGAGTGTCCACCAGTATGTCTATCTTACCTGGAATTGAACCTTAATCATTACAGTTTCTGAGAGAAAGAAAGAAAGAAAAAAAAAAAAAACCTCTTGTACATCTAAGGACACTGTCAAGAGAGTGGAAAGATAGCCTACAGAATGGGAGAAAATGTTTGTTAATTACAGACCTGATAAGGGTTTAATATTCAAAATATTAAAGAATTCCTACAAGCCAACAACAAAAAGACAACTCTATTTGAATAGACATTTTTCCAAAGAAGATATGCAGATGGCCAAAAAGCATATTAAAAGGTGGCTATTATTTTTTTAAAAAATGGAAAATAAATGTTGGTGAGGATGTGGAGAAATTGGAACCCTTATGGTGGCAATGAAAAGTCGCTCAGCTGCTGTGGAAAACAGATTGGCAGTTCCTCACAAAGTTAAAGGTAGAATTGCCATATGACTCTCTTCCAGTTCAACTCCTACCTGGAAGAAATGAAAACAGGGAGTCAGATACTTGTACTTTACTGTTTAGCAGCATTATTCAAAGTAGCAAAAAAGTGAAAACTTAGTGCTACTCAATAGATGAATGGATAAACAAAATGTGGTGCATACATACAATGGAATATTATTCAGCCATGAAGAGGAATGAACTTCTTTCTGATAAATGCTACAATTTGGATGAACATTGAAGACATTGCGTTAAGTGAAATAAGCCAGACACAGAAAGAGAAATATTGTGTGGTTTCACTAATGAACTATCTAGAAGAAGCAAGATCATAGAGACAAAAGTAAATTAGAGGTTAAGGGGTGTGAGGAGTAAGAAGTTATGAGTAGAGAGTTTCTATTTGAGTGATGAAAAATATTGCCAGTAGTGACAACTGCACAACAGCTGTGAATGCAATTAATGACAATGAATTCTACAATAATGGTACACACTCATAAAAAGTCAGCAGTATGTGAGGTTGGGAAAACCTAATCATGGTGGCCATGATTCTGATAGTTTTCCCTTTCACAGTTTTCATTCTATCTGTGTCCACATTTTTTTTCCCCAGGGAAATGTCTTGCTTGATTATAAAAGATATCTTGTTTAAAATTTTTATCTAATTTGTACTTCCCAAATTAAAATATCTTTACAGACTTCACTATTGTAAATAATATTGAATCAGTAAAGTCATTAACATACCTAGTACTTCCAATTACAAAATAAAGAATCTCAACCTCAGTTTCAACTTGTTCTTATAGGCCTTTAGAGCACATAAATTGTGTGATATTTTTGATCAGTAAGGTACCTTTTTCAGTTTGCATCTTTTTGAACTTCATAATTTGGCTATTTCCCCAATGCAAGGCTCCACAAAGTTGCTTTTCATTCATGAATTCCACAAATAGTTGTTAAGCATTTAAACACTATGGATTCAAGGTGAGCAAATCTTAACTGTCTCTACCCTCATTGAGCTTTGCATTCTAGTGGGGGAAATAATTATCATGGAAAAATGTGTATGTAAGTACAAACTGTGATAAGTGCTATGAAGGAGAAATCTATTGCATTACACTAGAATTTGCCCTCGTCTGAGATTCAAGGAAGATTTTCATCAAGAAACCATGTTTCAGTTGAGATCTAAGGATAATGTGGAGTAAAGGGGAGATGGTGGTGAGGGTGGGGTTAGCAGGAGGGCAGAAGAGAAAAGAGCATATGCAATAACTTTAAGAGAGAAAGCATCACCTTTTAAAGCTATTTGTTTAGCCTTAACTGTTAATTATTACTGTTAGTTCATGTATTATTATTATTGTGGTGGTGGTAGTGGTAGTGGTAAAATATACATAACATAAAGTTTACCATTTTAATCATTTTTAAGTGCACAATTCAGTGGCGTTAAGTACATTCACAATGTTGTGTAACCAGTATCCATTTCCAGAACTTTTTTGTCATCCCAAACAGAAAATCTATAAACAGTGACTTCTCATTCCCTCTTCTTCCCCACCCTGGTAACCT
Source organism: Indri indri (assembly GCA_004363605.1). Lineage (NCBI taxonomy): Eukaryota > Metazoa > Chordata > Mammalia > Primates > Indriidae > Indri > Indri indri. Next base: position 3,840 of record RJWJ010043770.1, on the reverse strand, counting down.
GTATTCTATTCTGCTTTCTGCCTCTATGGAGTCATCCAGAATTTGTCATTCAGTGTCTAGATGGCTCCTTCCTTCCTTCCTTCCTTCCTTCCTTCCTTCCTTCCTTCCTTCCTTCCTTCCTTCCTTCCTTCCTTCCTTCCTTCCTTTCTTTCTTCACTTTCTTCCCTTTCTTTTCTTTTCTTTTCTTTCTTCCCTCCCTCCCTTCCTTCCTTTTTCTTTCTTTTCTTTTTCTTTTTTTGGACAAGGTCTTGCTCTGTTGCCCTGGTTAGAATGCAGTGGCATCATCATAGCTCATTGCAACCTCAAACTTCTGGGCTCAAGCAATCCTCCTTTCTTGGGCTCCCAAAGTGCTGAGTTTACTGGTGTGAGCCACCACGCCTGGCTTGTTTCATTTAGCATAAAGTTTTCAAATTTTATCCATGTTTTAGCAATGTCAGAATTTCATGCCTTTCTAGAGACATTTAAAAGCTAACCTCAGTGGAAGCTGCAAGCAGATTTTCTCTCTTATTTGAAAACAATCTGGTGATTTTACCAGCTTGGTATAATTGTTTTTAAACATCACTGTAAGAGCCCTGAATTTCTTAGTGGTTTCAAGGTTGTCCTCCAAACCTCTGCTTTATCTAATCTCTGATTCATATTTGTAGTTGGAATATTTAATAGAAAAATGACTTTGTGTTTAAAGAGTATTAACACTGATAATACAAAACTACTATAATTTCTGAGTCATCAGCATATATAAAAAATTCTGCTCTCTAAATTTTCATCATTAAACTTGCATTTTCTGATATAAAAGCACAGTGCTGCTGATTTGCTTCTGAGTCAATTTGATAAAACTTTTTTTTTTTTTTTTTTTTTTAAGAGATAGGGTCTCACTGTTACCCAGGCCGGAGTGGCATGGCACTATCATAGCTCACTGCAACCTCAAACTCCTGGGCTTAAGTGATCCTCCTGCCTCAGCCTCCCAAGTCCCTGGAACTACAGTTATATACCACTATGCCCAGCTAATTTCTTTTTTTTTAAAAATGGAGTCTTGGCGGGGTGCAGTGGCTCATGCCTGTAATCCTAGCACTCTGGGAGACCAATCCTAGTACTCTGGGAGGCTGAGGCAAGAGGATCACATGAGGTCAGGAGTTTGAGACCAGCCTGAGCAAGAGTGAGACCCCATCTCCACTAAAAATAGAAAAAAAATTAGCCAGGCAACTAAAAACAGAAAAAATTAACTGGGTGTGGTGGTGCATGCCTGTATTCCCAGCTACTTAGGAGGCTGAGTTAGGAGGATCACTTGAGCCCAGGAGTTTGAGGTTGCTGTGAGCTAGGCTGATGCCATGACACTCGCCTAGGCGACAAAGTGAGATTCTGTCTCAAAAAAAGATAGGGTCTTGCTCTGGTGTCTAGGCTAGAGTGCAATGGCTCGGCCTCCCAAAGTGCTGGGATTAAAGGCTTGAGGCACCACACCTGACCAACAAAACTTTTTTTTTTTTAAAGATACATTTATTTAGCATCATGATCAGACAATTACATTTAGCAATCAACAGCATGGGTGCAAAAAAAAAAATCTACATTAAAACCCTTTCTTGGAATGCTTTATACTTTCCACAGAACAGAAAGTAAAATAATCTGTTATACAATTAGTCACAAATATAGTCCTCGAGAACAAAACTTTTTAAAAGCACAAAAATTCAAATTTTTTCTCCTTCCCAAAATCTTTGAATAAAATCAACACTCCAGGAAGATACTATGTTTATCACTTAGTTTGCATATTTTGTGCATGTTGATGTCTTCTCTAGTTCAAGAAGCAGAGACATAAGGGCAGCAAGTTGGTATGTAGTAGATAATTTGGTTTTTTTTGTTTTTTTTTTTTTGAGACAGAGCCTCACTCTTTTGCCCGGGCTAGTGAGTGCCATGGCATCAGCCTAGCTCACAGCAACCTCAAACTCCTGGGCTCAAGTGATCCTTCTGCCTCAGCCTCCCGAGTAGCTGGGACTACAGGCATGTGCCACCATGCCCGGCTAATTTTTTCTATATGTATTTTTAGCTGTCCAATTAATTTCTTTCTATTTTTGGTAGAGATGGGGTCTCGCTGTTGCTCAGGCTGGTCTCGAACTCCTGAGCTCAAACAATCCGCCCACCTCGGCCTCCCAGAGGGCTAGGATTACAGGCGTGAGCCACCGCGCCCGGCCAGGAGAGCTTTCTTATTAAAAATACCACTTGTCTTTCTTTTGCAATAAGGAAGCAAATTAAACTTAGGTTGATGGTTTTAGTGTCCTGTGGTTTTTGTTTTGTTTTGTATATAAACAAATACAAAGAATTTTCTATTTGAATTTTATAAAGAATTATAAAATTGTTTTATAAAAAATGAGACTTCAGTATCTAATTTGAGATAACTGACTAAATAAGTTTCTGTGTCTAGGATATACTATGTTTTAGAAGACCTACCTGGATGACTATATTTATCTTTTATTTTATTGCATAATAGAATACTAACTCAAGATTACCATTCTTGTTTCTTGCTAATATGGGAAAACATGAACAGAATTAAAGTATTGAATATAACAGTAATTATGGCAACTATGTATAAGACAGTATATAGCTCTTGATTTCATTTCAGTCCATTGTGTTACTTCCTTTTTAATTTTAAGGAAACTTGTCATGAGTTTGAATCATATGATTGCCTTCAGAGCAATTAAACATTTGACTTAGCATTTGAACTTAAGAGAAGTTCATGTTTTGAATAAAATGTTGTGATTACTTTTCTTCCTACTTTTTGTTACGGAAAATTTCCCCAAAAGTGCAGAAAATTATTAAATGAACTTAGTATACTCTCACCCAACCAAAGCTAATACTAACTCATAGCTAATATTGTTTTATCTACACCCTTCCTCACTCTCCACTTCAATTATCTTGAAGAAGATCCCAGATATCATATCACATTTCATCTGTAAATATATTAGCTTTAGAACCTAAAATAATTATCACACCTAAAAGAAATTACAGTAGTCCTACAAAATCCATTATCCAGTTGGTGTTCAGATTTTCCTCATTATGTTTATTTCTCTGTTTTTCTTTTCACATTTATATTGAAGAAACTGCTTTGTCAAATAGAATTTCTCACAGTCTAAATTTTACTGATTGTGTTCTGGTTGGTGTAATTTAAACATGTTCCTTGTATTTCCTGAGAATGGATAGACTGAGAGGCTCGAAGTTGTTTTTTTCTTGTTCTTGTTGCTTTTACAGGAATACACTTTGTAGCCTTATGTATTTCTATCATGAGGCACAATAAATATCTGGTTGTCTTTCTTTTGTTGTGATATTAGTACCATTTATGGTCCATTATTTTATTAGGGGTTAAAAATGGTGTTCCAATTATACTTTTTTTTCTTAGTTATTAGCTGGAATACTTTTATTAAAGAGCAACTTTTCTTTATCACTAATTTAGTTACCCTGAGATATAGTTTATATGGGAAAAAGATAAATGCTTGATTCTTTCCCTTTATTTACTGATTTTTTTCAATAATAAGCTGGTTCTTTAGTATCCTCCAAAGGTGACCAACATTTAATTTTCTTGTTTAGCAATACATGATTTGTATTTTATTCCTATATCCATGTATGTACATGTCTCTTCCCTCCCTTCTCTCTGTTTTTTAACTCTATAAATGTAGTCTTGTTCTTTTGACACTTAAGTATTCTTTTTCAAAGCTTTTGTGTCATATGTGGATATTGTAGTTACACTTGGTTCCACACATTGCGAACACAAAATGTTTGAATTTGATAAGGTCTCTTGGGGATTCCTTTCATGGCATTTGGGGAAAAAGCCTTAGGACAGAGCAAACTGAAATACTT
>RJWJ010043769.1:0-12458 GCA_004363605.1 Indri indri | reverse complement strand
TAAACCTAAAAACCACACAAAGTAAAAGTCAGATTAAGTCTAACTTGCCCTTTGATTCCAAATAATGCAATAGTAACCAAAAACAAAGAACCTCTTTTTTCACTAAAAATTTACTTTCTAAGACCAGAGCTCTCAGTAGGGTTAGTATGTGATTAACAATTACTGCCGTAGGTGCAAAGCAATGCCTGGCTATTTATGACTCATTTTCAATTTTTCTTCATAATGAGAAAAAAAAAGTTTCTGGACTTCATTCCTTGATTTTAAAAAACCTACATAATTATTTTACCTGATAATTATTTGAAGGTAAATAAACTAAAATGGCTGGTGTCCCTCAAAGCTGTTCTCTTTTTTGAGCCCACTTGCTGTACACTAAATAGCTGGATAAAATACAAAGCACCTGATTCATTAAGCTGGAAACATATTGTCCATATAGCAGGATGGGATGGTAATTTACTATACACACTCAGGAAAGACATACTTGATAACATAAATTTGCAGCTTTTAACCTGGAAAGTTAACAGCAAAGGCAATTCTGCTTTACTTTGTTTCCCTTCAAATCCAAAAGAAAAGCAATATCTACTTTGTTACACAACAGAGCAGGCAATATTTTATATTGCCATAGTCAATTATGTGAGGCTGTGTAACCTTTTCCAGCTATTATAGTCTTCGAATCTTTCTGTGCTAATGTTGCCAACAATACAGAAGCAGCTTCAAAGCATCTCTGCAATGTTCGAAAGAGAAGACGGCTGGCACTGCTCAGACACTAGGCTGAGATGACCAGATTTCCAATTTATAAAACTGGGACAGCACACGTCAGGGGAACATCGTCGGGGGTTTTGTGAAGGTGTATCTCCAGCTATCTCCTTTTGTCAGGTAAAGATTTGTTTACTGAAAAAATTCTAAAAGGTTTTGCTGAGAGAAAGAGGAAATATAAAACCTTCCATTAAAAAGAATACTACAAGATTAAATAATTCAAATTCAAAACAATGTTGTGCTCCAAAGTACAGATTTGAGAGAATTCTGCTTTCAAGGTAGACTGAGATGCCTGTGAATTCGTCAGTCTCACCTTCAAAGCCCATTAAACCTTGGACATAACAAAACAGTCACTATAGGAAGGAAGGGATACAACAAATGTAAAAATCATGGACTTAACAATTGCTAGTAACTACTGACAACTTTAGGGTTATTTTGACAATTAGGCTCCATCTGATGTATCTCAGGAACTATAGCATAACTCCTGAACATCCATCTCTGAGAGGAGGAGATGGGATAACCTAGGCGGCAGGATGCAAACCCCAGACATCAACCTGGGGGTGGGGAGGGGAGTCCATTACGGGCAATTGAGAACATAGTTTGTTATATAAAAAAATTCACGCTATCTTCTGGATTGTCTAATTTTTCATTATGTTTATAGACTCCTATTTTCAAACACAGTCCCATCTAATATTGCCTTTGATTTTCACAACTTGGGAGAACGTTGAGCAGTTGTTAGTTTCTTTGCCCATTTCGAAGAGGAAATTTAGTGTCAGAGAAGTTGTATTGAGTTGTCCGAGATCACGGCTACAAAGCAGAATTGGGCACAGCATTCCGATCTTCCAACGCTCAGGCCAATGCTCTTTCTTCTAACTTGTTGCAAGTGAATTTGGGGAAGAATAAATATTAGCATTGCCAATCTATAATTCTATAAGGCATCATATTTCACATTTTCCCAGGGGAAAGCAGACGGACATGCTCATAAATTGTTTATGAATTAGAGTAGAGATTTCATGGCATGATTTTGAGCTGTTTAAACCATATTGCTTTGTTCTTACAAACGCTTTACTTACAACTTATATAACAATTCCCTAGATCTTGAGAAAAAAGACAAATGTAAAATATTCATCATGGAACGTACTAAAAGCTCTGCATTAAATGGAAGTGCCTAATGTGGTTGTGCTTAAGCTCTGCGATATATTAAAATGTTCAAAGGCCTAATTGAGGAAATAACTCTCAAACATGACATAGATTCACAATGGGGGACCGAAACAGATAAGCTTTTATTTGGCTCTCAATAGTAAGGTTTTCACAAGATGTAATGAAATAACCAAGAAGAAATCATGGCCTGAGAGAGAGAGAGAGAGAGAGAGAGAGACTTTCAGTTACGCCATGATGGAGAATCCTCTTTAAGAGGATTCTGACACCTTTGTTTTTGGTTTTGCACACGCTGGTGGACAGTGCCTCAGCCAACACATCAAAGCTTCTCCAGTGTATTGTTCTTTTGACAATACTACTGCTATTCTGCGAATATCGAACAACGGAAATACGAATGTTACGTTGAAACTGGTTGTGGTTTCACCTACGAATTGCCAGCCCCATACAGAAACAAAGCTCTTAACTTGATAACGAGTGAATCTTTTGAAGAATTGTCTTTGTTCTTCCATCTCACATTTTTGTGGCCTTCAATCGAATGACACATCCTTCAAGTAAACCTTGACCCCCAACTTCAATTGTGTAATATCAAAGAGACAATTCATTCATATATATATATATATATATATGTGTGTGTGTATTCCATATATCAATATATGGAAACACAATAGCAAGTCTATGAGAAAGAACACAGTACTAGTTTTTCTATATCCTTGAGCAGGAGAACTGCTACGAATCTCCATTAATATAAAAGTTCTCACAGTTTATTAGCCAATCTGCTAAAAAAATAAGTAAAATTCATTTGTCTCTGACCATCCAGGTGGTTCTGCACATCTGCTCATTTTCCTCAGCATCCTCTTCCTTCTTTGCTGTTCTGTGGACATCCCCCCTGAATTTGAGTTCTTAATTCTGTCTGGACAATCTTTTCAGCCCATGCAGGATTCTTCAGTTTAAATTACAATGTGCTGACATAGATGTCTGAGGGTATACGTAGTATCCACAAGTTCAACACTATCATAACAGGTGTGCCTTTGTCGTCTATAACCGGGCTGTGAACATTTTGCTCACTTCACAGATGAACGTAGATTCTTCCTTAGATCCTGGCAATAACGAACTGAATGAGGGAACTAGCTAGAATGACATCATCAGAGGGAATTGTTCAGATTTTTTTTTATCCCATTCCCTTCTGATAGCCACATTTTTTGATATTTGCATTTTTCATCCCATCCCACTAGATTCTAACATCCACAATTTTGTCAGTGTCTTCACCTGAACATTCCATAGCTGTCTAAGCAGAAATCACAATGACCTCTGCATCTACATCAGCCACTTTTTTGCTCTCCTGCATTTGGTCATGGGAGACTAAGGGATCTTTCTCTACCCCTCCCTGCCTAAACATAAAATGTTTCCATTCTACTCTCCTGCTGAAGCACAATGCTAAACTAATGGAGGAAAAAACTCTTGTCCCATACTTAGTACATTTCAAGCACCACCTGGCATAACTCGGAGGTGAAGCCTCAAAGCCCCAAAACAGGTTCTATCACTGGAGGCCCAGCCAGATGCATTAAAGGCATCCAGCCACCCTGACCTCCACTGTGACTCTCTCTCCCTTCTCCAAATCACAGGGATTTTAAACTCCTCTTATGCAGAAAGTTGATGAGCACAGTGTGTGGGTGGCATGTATGCAAATTCAAGGACATTTGCTCAACTTAAACAAGGGGATTTAAGAATTCGTCCTATAATGCCTTTTACATACACATTGCCCCTTTCAAACTAAACTCATCTCCATTACGCTGGTGAAATGGATTCCAGTCAAACTGCAGAGAGAAAAGACCAAATTCACTCTTGAATGTTGAGCTTTCCAATGCACATTTCCTGGAATTTAAGGATTTTCAAGTATAATTTGTGTTACACCTGTTACTTCACCTAATACATAACATTCGGTCGATTGCAACTCTATTTTATTCTCCAAAACCTACATGGCTCTTAGGTCTCAAAAAGTATTTTATCTCAAGGCAATTATTTCTGCTATGGACTACAAATATCTACTCTGAAACTTAAAAACGGAGAATTCCTTTCTCTTCATGTTTCTGTGATACCACTATTCAGTGAGCGGTGAATATAGAAAGAATTCATGACTGCAAGCGTGGAGGAAGATAAAGGGTGGCAGGAATTACTGATTTTAAAAAATTGACAACGTGTTAAGATGGTGCCTTCACATCATTGCACATCCTGTCTTAAAACATCCTTTGTTGAACTTCGCAGTCTATGAAACTGGAAGGTCATATTTCAGTAAAGACATTTCAACAAATGTAGCATCATCTCTTTGTTAAATCCCAAACAAATAAGTCACTTGATCCCCACTGCCTAACAGGAAGCCTCATTGTTCTCACCAGATCCTCCTCCCTGCACACCACTCCCACCCACATACAAATTGCCTGAGAACCACAGGTCTTACCTGTGTCCAAACACTAGCAAAGAGATGTGGTACCTAATGAGTTTAAAGCTGCTATTTTTTCTCTTTGCCACAGGGTGTGGCTGTTGTGGGTGATCCCGCAGCATCTGATGTATGGTGCTTGTCTACTGATGCCAAGATGCCCTTTCTGGTTCAGGTTCCAAGACAAGCACAAGGCAGAGCCCAGGTTGGGTGCAGAAACTGCAGTTTGCTTTATTTCACATTCTCATGCTGAGGTAGTGATCTTCACAGTACGCTATGCTAAAGGTGGCTGAATTGAGAGAATTTTCCAACATCAGTTGTGTTGGAACCACTTCACTCCTTGAACTCTTAGGTCCATGCCTTGAGTTTGAGTCACCATCCTAGAGTCACAGTTTTCTTAAGGAAAATGTATTTCAAGAGATTTCATTCCTTCTCTTGCCACTGGCCCTCAGCTAGTAATACCATAATTCACACTGATAGGTCTCCCAGTTGGTCTTGGGAAGAGTTTTGGTAACTTACCTCCCGAAAGGTTATGAGTTCATAGTGTAAACTGATCCACTTCCTCCCCCCAACCCCCACCCTGATCATCTTCATAAATTAGAGGTCCCAAAAATGGCATGCCAATAAAGTCACGGGAAATGTTGGTTGCACCAAATCCCAGAAAAATGGCTGCTAACCTGCCAATGTTTGCACAATCCAGAGAAATGTTTAAGTAACATTTCCAAGGATAAAAGTTTCTCTTTTTCTCAATACATAATCACAACGTGAAGAAAGTAAAAGTTTGGACATGTTATACGGTTGAAAAAAAATACCCTATGGATAAGATATATGAGCCTACTAAGTATGTATGTACAGTCATACAAATAGCTACTCCTAAACTTGCCCAGAGAGAATAATAATTTATGCCAATTGAGTAGCTGAGAATTCTGATTTCATTTATTTTGTTATCTGGAAACCTTCTATTAATATTTCAAAAATCATTTCTAGCCCCATACCCTGGTGCCCCAGATAGTCTGTTTTCTCCCACCCACAGCTGATCGTGATTTCTCTTAGTTTACAGGTAACCATGTATAAACATGCATCAAAGCCCCCTTCTTCGTCATGAAAACACAAATGTGTGGTACCATTAGCTGGTCTGAAACATAAGCCAGGACCACAGGGAAAGCATTTTTCTAGGTTTTCTAACTAGAGGGGTTTAGTATTCAGGACAAGGAACATACTAAAAACTTACTTGATGTGGTAACCATTATACTTTTTATTTAAAAAAACATGCAAAGCCAATCACTCAATTAGAACACTGAAATAGTCCTTCATTTATCATGCTCCCTCAGAAGAGTTTTATTTTGTGTTTTTGGACATATACACAGAGAAAACCTCCCGGCTCTTGCATTGTCTCACGGAGCTGTGTTTTTTCAGATCACCCTATGCCTGCTTTTATAGCAGTCACATAAATAAACAACACCCAGCCTCAGTGGAAAACGATGGAGGCTTTGTCAGCAGAACTTCATGAAAAAATCCTCTCTTGTTGAGAAAATAAATAAAACATGATTAAAAAGTAGAGTCAAGGTCTGTGAAGACACCTCTCCGTCAGAATCCTACACGTGCACAAAGGTTCACCTGCCTCAGCCGCTGAGGGGCTGAGCCATGGACCACACTCCCATCCCTCTCTCACCAAGTCTGCACCCTCTGTGTGCATGCACACGTGTCTCTCTCTCTCTCTTCCCCTCTCGTTTTACCACCAAAGTTCAAATTCTTTGTCTATATAATCCCAAGTTGAAATAAAGTTTTAGTGGAAGAAAAGGTATGACTAACTTAAGTATAACAAGGAAGTCTTTTATTAAGAAATAAACTATGAGAATCACTAAAATAGTTACTGTGATGGGGAGAAAATAATGCATTTTGTACTAAATTACACAAACTCTCAGGTACACTAAAACCCAAGTGACACTATTGACCAGACATCTTTCTTGACATCTTGGAACTTGCTCATAATCCTGTTGTATACTGTTTGGGGAAGTTCAATATTTAATCATCACAATAGAACTTAGTTTTAATGTATATTGTTGAGCCATAATTCTTCACTCAGAGAGTAGAAAGAGACTGTTTTCCCTGACATCCACTTTCCCTGTCCCATTTGGTAATGTGCAGGTTCTGACTGCAACACTAGGACTGATGAAGAATTCTGGACACCTGTGCTCTGACTGTTCTTCCTTCTTCCTCCAGGCTTCTGGCTGTGTTTGATGGGCAGCCCCAAGATCAGTGGCAGATCGGCATGGTTGAGTGATACTTTCTGATTATGGGGCTTGAGACATCTAGGTGCAGCAATGAGTAAAAACTGCAAACAGCCTAAGAAATCTTCAGTGTTTCTAGTCCTCTGCTGCCCTAGTTAAACGTTTAGGGTAAATTAACTGACACATAGAATAAAATCAGATACTTTTTCCCCCATAATTAGTAGAGATTACACATCTGAGAATTCAGGATCTAGCCCAAAGCCCAACACATAGAAAGACAAAATGATGAACAATTTAACAAACGAACATGCAGAAGCTAACTAACTAACTAGTTACCTAGAGAAAAGTATTCACGTTAGCAAAGTATACTGTTCAGGGAGTTTGGGTTGTGGTCATAAAGACAGCATTATAGCTATTGAAGACTATGTACTAAGGCTTTGTGACAACAGAAACAGTAAACAGGATTCTTCCATTTAGAATAGGAAGATGTACAATATCAACTATTTTACTAATTTAGTTTCTTTATTCTATATGCTTTTCTGTGCCAATTGAAAGCCATTTTCTATATTGAAATTACTTCAAAAACGAACACCACACTACTCCTTTTGGGTTAAGCAATCTGCAAGATTAAATTTTAAAATGTGAATTACATTACTAGAAACTCTTTCTCATCTTCTCTCGATATAGATTTATAAAATAATTATGCAGTTAGCCATTTAAAATTATTTTCATTTTGATTAAGTAAACTCAAAAGCTCTCCCTATCAATATGAAGAAGGAAGCATAAGAATATCCAGTTTGATTCCAGCATACAGTTTATATTAGATTGTTTGGGGCCTTTCACTCTCTGCTGCACTGGAGAAAAGAATGAGGCTTCCTGAAGAGAAACTGTTTATAAGGTAGCTGTTATGGACTGAACTGTGTCCCCCACAAAGTTCCTGTGTTGAAGCCTTCCACTCCCAATGAGACTCTATTTAGAGATAAAGCCTTTAAGGAAGGTAATTAAGGTTAAATGCGGTCATAAGGTGAAACTCTAATTTAATAGGACTGGTGTCCTTTTAAGAAGGGGAAGACACCAAAGCGCACGCACACACTCTCACTCACACACTCTCTCTCTCTCTCTCTCTTCTTGTGAGCAGAGGAAAGACCATGTGTGGACACAGCAAGAAGGCAATCCTCCACAAGCCAAGAGGAAAGCCCTCACCAGAGGCCAACCCTGCCAACACCTCCATCTTGGACTTCTAGCCTTCAGAACTGGAGAAAACAAATTACTGTTGTTTAAGCCACCCAGTCTGTGTTATTTTGTTACAACAGCCAAAACTAAATAATACAGTAACCAATGCATGCCTTAGAGCTGGGAAAGAATGAAATCATTTTTGTAACACATTCTTATAAAGAGAATAATGATGCATCCTGTTGTATAAGAAATGGGATCTTAGTGGCATTGTTTCCATTTACAGCAGAAACACATTAAAAATAAGACCAGAGCAAGACAAGCCTCTTATTCTAGATTTGGCTATTTTGTTTATGTAAGGAGGGAAATAGAATAAAAGTAGGCTTAGTTGTCTAGTTTGTTTTGACTTTAGTACTTCTGAATAAAGCAGAAAGTCACATAACTAAGGTGAAAATTTACAAGCATACAAAGCCAGGGCCAGAAAATGGGTCATCTTAGACATGAAATCCATTATTGGAAGATATAAAAATATTGAAGAAATTCAGAATGTCTCATTTAAACTAAATCTAAAGTTTATCTTATTTTTATCATATTTCATATATTTATAAATATTTGTATTATTAACATTTTAAATAATTTATTTACTTGTTCTGAAATAAGTGAGGAAATTGTTCATAGGTTTAAAAAGAAATGTTGGATCTTTCTGTTGTTTTGGCTGTTGAAAGCACAGGAAATAGCAGGAAATGGAATTCAACACCACATGACAAATTTAGGTATTGATGATTACACTGACGCTAAGAAAAACTCATCATCCCAAAGTAGGTGACAATACTCTTTCCCTAGAGAATCCTCCCTCATTCAGACATGCTCTGACTGCAAACCGTATACTTAGCAACTGTCCTATTTGTCTATGAACCAGATTTTGTTGCGTACACAGTGTTTTGTACATTTATTGTTATACTTTAGTTTTATTCAGTGTTTAAACAATTGGGTGCTTTCACAAAAATCTAGATTTCTGCCTTCTCATGAAAAAATCAAAAAAAAATCTGGCAACTATTATTAGAGTTGAACAGAAATTTTTCCTTTATCTGGGCATGACTCCCCAATTCCCCATAAACTCAACCAAGACCACCTTATTAATTTTTGTTACCTTCCTGTCTCTTCCAGACATTTTCATGTATAACCACTACTTTAATATTGGGAATTTTTTTTTTTTTTAAGAAAACCAGTGACTTGTTCATCCCTGCCCATTAATACTTTTCTTCCTATAAACCAATCTAACTTTAGATTGCAACATCTGGATGACACCTGGAATAGGCTGGAGTAGGGAGGGAAAGAACTAATAATCATAAATTTGACTTTGGAAAGCACAGCCCATGCAAGAAAATTCAAGTAAAAGAGTAGAAGACAGAAAGATGTGCAGTAATGCATAGGTGTTAAATTTTTATATACTCCGTATATATGTTCAGTGTCAGAGAACATGAGATGGGGTTAGAAGCACATACTGCCTTATTTATAAAGCTATGTATCAGATAAAAACCTATTTGATCCTGTGGTTTGGACTAGAAAATACACATTTCAACCTACCATCCAGCTCTAGAAATTGGAAAAGGACATATTCAATAGCATCCGAGTTGAAACCGAGTGAGGCCAAAACCTCAAACGCCAAGTCTGTGTAGATCATCAATCTCTCCTGATATGAGAATAAGTAAGTAAAAAGGTAGAGAAATACTGGTGAGGCTGACCAAAAACAAATGCAGAAACGTGGAAAGGGAACATTATCCCAAAGATTATGAACACAGACCTAAAAATAACATAGCACATAAACAAGAAATATCTACAGGCTGGGTGCGGTGGCTCACACCTGTAATCCTAGCATTTTGGGAGGCCGAGGCGGGCGGATTGTTTGAGCTCAGGAGTTCGAGACCAGCCTGAGCAAGGGCGAGACCCCATCTCTACTAAAAATAGAAAAAAATTTATCGGCCAACTCTAAAAATATATAGAAAAAATTAGTCGGGCATGGTGGCGCATGCCTGTAGTCCCAGCTGCTCAGGAGGCTGAGGCAGGAGGATTGCTTGAGCCCAGGAATTTGAAGTTGCTGTGAGCTAGGATGATGCTACAGCACTCTAGCTGGGCAACACAGTGAGACTCTGTCTCAAAAAAAAAAAAAAAAAGAAAGAAAGAAAGAAAAGAAATATCTACACATGGTCAGCATTTTTTAAGAAGACTCAAGATTAGGTACTCAGATTGTTGTGCAACCACTGCCACCATCCATCTCCAGAACTTCTTTCATCCTTCCCAACTGAAACACTGTTCCCATGAATGAATAAGTCCTCATTCCCTCCTCCTCCAGCTCCGGCAACCGCTGTTCTACTTTCTGTCTCTGTGAATTCTACTACTCCAGGCATCTCATATAAGCAGAACCATACCACATTTGTCCTTTTGTCGCTCGATTACTTCACTTAGTAGGTTTAAATGAATAAAATGGTAAACTTTATTTTATCACAATAAAAAAAGAGGATTAAAAAAGTCAAAAAATCACCTTTATGAAATAGGAATAAAAAGTCATAAGGGGAGAATTCATCAATAGGCTAGGCATTAGTCCATTTTGCTCTGCTATAAAGAAATGCCTGAGGCTGGGTAATTTATAAAGAGGTTTATTTGGCTCACGGTTCTGCAGACTACAAGAAGCACGGCACCAGCATCTGCTTCTGGTGAGGGTTTCAGGGAGCTTCTACTCAAGGCAAAAGGCAAAAGGTAAGCAGGTATGTCACATGTGAGAACGGGAGCAAGAGAGGGAAGAGGCGGTGCCAGGCTCTTCTCAACAACCAGCTCTTGCTTTAACTAATAAAGTGAGAGCTCACTCGTTATTGCAGGAAGGCACCAAGTCATTCCTGAGGGATCCACCCCTAAGACCCATACACCTCTAACCAGGCCCCACATTCAACACTGGGGATTGAATTTCAACATGAAATTTAGATGGGCCAACCATCCAAACCACATCTGGCTGTACAGAAAAAAAGCCAACAGGAAAGAAGATGGGTAGAGTAAGAGAATTGCAAATAAATCTTAAAATAGAAAAGAACATTCAATTTGGTATTTGGTGATGGCTTGGACATGACACCAAAGGCACAGGCAATAAGAGAAAAAATGGACATATTGGACTTCATGAAAATTAAAAAATTTGTGCATTAAAAGACTATGAGCAGAGTAAAAAATACAACCCCACAGAATGGGGAAAAAAATATTTGTAAATCATACATCTGATAATGGATGAATATCCAGAATATAGAGAGAATTTTTATAACTCAACAACCAAAAACAACCCGATTCAAAAATAGGAAAAGACTTAAAAAGACATTTCTCCAAAGATGCTATGCAAATGGCCAATAAGCTCATGAAAAATGCTCATGATTAATCATCAGAAAAATGCAAATCAAAACTACATTGAGGGACCACCTCATACCCATCAGGATGGCTAATTATAAAAAACAGAAAATAAGTTTTGGCAAGGATATAACTGGAATGCTTGTACACTGCTGGTGGGAATATAAAATGGTACCACTGCTACAGAAAACATTATGGTGGTTCCTCAAAAAAATTAAAAATAGAATTACTATGTGATTCAGCAACTCCGCACCTGGATATATACCCCAAGAACTGAAAGCCAGTCTCAAACAGATATTTGTACACCAGTGTTCACAGCAGCATTATTCACAATAGCTAAAATGTGGAAGCAACTCATGTACCCATCAACAGATGGCTGGATAAGCAAATTCTCGTATATATACACACAATGGAATATTATTCAGTCTTAAAAAGAAACCCTGACATGCTGCAATATGGATGAAAACTTGAAGACATTATCCTAAGTAAAACAACTCACAAGGCAAATATTATACAATTCCACTTATATGAGCTATGTAGAGTTGCCAAAATCAGAGACAGAAAGTAGAATGGTGATGCCCGGGGCTGGGTGGGGGTGGGGAATTATTGCTGAATGGGTACAGAGTTTCAGTTTTACAAAATGAAAACAGTTCTGCAGATGGACGGCGGTGATGGTTACACAAAGATGTGGATGTACTTAGTGCCACAGCACTGTACGCTGAAAAAATGGTTCAGTTAGTAAATTTTACGTTATATATATTTTACGATTAAAATGGTAGAGAAAAATTGATATTGCAAATAGTATACAGTTAAGCTGCTTCTGTAAAAAAAAAAAAATGGAATCTGGAATGCAGATGACAAACGTGAAATAAACCAGTCATGTGTGGAAAGCATCGTTCTTGGCACGTAGCTAGTGCTGGAGAAGAGGCAACCACAATCATATCTGGGGGAGGGGGCATAAGACCACCTCTGGGATGCAGAGGAAAGAATAAATAGACAGTGGGAAGATGTGAAGATTACATAACCCAGAGCCTTCCCAAGACCTAGAATATTCACAGATCACCATGCTCCAGGGCCAAGTCAATTCAAACAAAACAGATGAACCACAATGATTTTTTAATGACAAGGATTATTTAACAAAAAAAATCCACAGCATAGGCAAAAATAAATAAAAGAGGTTACCTAATGAGGAAAAGAACGTTTTTCTATTTGCATTTTTTCTTGTATACTAAATGCCATAATATAGATAGTACATGTTGTCCTATTGCATTTAAGGATCATTCTTTTCACAAAATACTGAAAAACCTCCTTGAACCAACCAA